>JAJMCO010000280.1:0-15407 GCA_030573015.1 Metschnikowia peoriensis | reverse complement strand
GCAACGTCCAAGGCATCGTGGTCAGCAGTCAATCTGATGTAGGCCTTCTTGGTACCGTTAGGTCTGATCATGGTGTTGACCTTCTCAACGTCAACCTCGTACAACTCCTTGACGGCAGCCTTGATTTGGTGCTTGTTGGACTTCAAGCTGACTTGGAACACCAAGGTGTTACCGTCCTCAACTTGCTTGATGGCAGTCTCAGAGGCAATTGGAGACTCGATGATCTTGTAAGCGTCCAATCTGTTGTAGTGAGGAACGGCCTTTCTGGCGTATCTTGGGGCCTTGGCCAACTTCAAGGTCTTTGGCAATCTGAAGGTGGTGTTGGTTCTCACCTTGACGGCCTTCTTGGAGTTAGTACCCTTCAAAGCAGATTTCTTAGCAGCAGCAGCCTGAGTGTCTGGAAACAGTTAGTATATTTGTTTGAATTTACGTTTTTTTATTCTTTTTTTTTTTTTGGTGTGTGTCGATTAACGGGAAAAAATCCTTGACATGTCTGATTTTTTATGAGATTTGGGGGGTTTGGGGTGATTGGTGATAATGAGATGAATTCAATATTTTTAGGTAATAGGATTTTCACGAGCAATGATTGAGAATCGAGAATATGAGAACTCATGGAAAGAAATTCAACTTGAGGCGTGATATCGGTATTTCTCTATTCTTCATATTATCCGTTTCACAACGATATTCTCTTTCGTGTACAACGATAATCCAAAGTTCTTATGGTTCATGCCCTGTTTTTATTCTCTCGTTTGATAGCATTAAGAAAAAAAAAATGCTGGCCTGGCGATGCACGATCTTGGATAAGTCTTTCTTTTTTTTAATGGCTTTTTTTAATCTCGTTCGGTGTTTCAACACAATAAATGACGGGTATTCTTAACATGGGCATTTTCACGATAATAGGCACATTCCAAAATCAACACGATATTTCATTTTTACATACTTGGAGCCATCTTTAATCTTTGTCTATCAAAAGGGTGAAAAGCTTTTTTCCAAAAATATGAGGATGGAAAAAATTCTGCCCGAGGCTGGGCGCATCCGCAGGTGCTGCGGAGGATTTGGTGCTAAGGTTGTGCACACAGTGTGGATTCTCGCTCGAGGGCATCTGCCTGTAAAAAATTTTCCGCGCACGTGACTCTAGTGACTTGCAATTTCTTCAGCTTTTGTTAGTGTCTTGGGTAAATGGCGTTGGTGCGCACCTGCACTCACCGCATTATTTGATTATTACTGGTGTGCGTCCTTATCGTCATCTTAGTTACTCAGATCTAGAAATCATAAGGAGAATGTATTTTTTTCAATTAAGAAAAAAAAATGATAATATTACTTGCTTTGGCAATTCAGTCATGAAAGGAAATCTTATCTCGCTGACTCGAAATGTGTGCTTTCTCTCCTCGAGTATTACTGCCTCCCGTTCCCCTCTCTCACACTATGAAGTATGGAACTCAGGTGCGCCTTCATGTTGAAAAGCGCATTTCGCAGCCTCTGAAGTTAATTAGGTCAGATTCGGATATGGCCTAGAAACCTTATTACATACTTAAAGCTTGAGAAAAGAGACCACATAGGGTACTCTCATGACCGAATTTCTCTGTCAACTGTGCTGACTTCGAAATTTTTTATTATTGTATTTTCAAGTTTCCGGTCTCAATTTTCTCTTATCCCCTTCTTACTATTTGATTTGAAATTCTGTACCTTGATCATATGCAATCATCTGGGATATTTTTCCACATTCTTTCCAAGCTTTGTCTAATGAATATCACTTAGAATTTAAATATCGTAAACTAAAAAGTTATTTCATCACAGTCATAATTCCCGTTTTAAGAGCATTTTTAACGTTCGGCCCGAGTATGGTCCATGGCTAGTACAAGTTAATCTATGAGCACTGAGAGCAAAGATTTTATCATTACTATAAATTCAGCTTCTTGACCACAAATATAAAATATCAAGAAACTAATGGATTTTCTACACCCACAAAACCCTCCAATCGATGAATTATTATGCTATGTACACGATGACAAATCTACAAACGACGCAACTTCTTAGACCTGGCACCACCAAACTTCAATTTGGTGTTATCCGTAACTCTGACAATGTGAGGTCTGATGAACGCGCCTTCCTTTCCCTGTAAAGCAGACGAAAACGCCTCTCTGCCCTTGCCGAAATCTTTCAACACAACCTCCACCTTATCATTTGGCGAAAGAAGGTTTTTCTCCTCAATGGCTTTGAACAAACGGGTGCTTACCTGGTATGCAGCCTCGTACTCGGCTCTATTACTTTTTCTGAAACCCAACATGCCTGCACTATAATGGAGTTTGATATGGTGAGGCAATCTCATGTAGTACAACACCTTCTCATTGTAGGACAAATCCTCGTTCTTCTTAAGAAAGTCCAAGTCTTCCACCACCGCTACAAACGAGCAGAGCGTGTTGTGTCTGTGGAAAGATGCATAAAGTTTCCACATCACCACCCGTTCGTTCTTTTTCGTGATTTCAAACGGCTTGGTCCGCGACGAAATCGCACTTCTAGCGGCCGCAAGTGGGGCCATAGACGTGCTGAGCCATCTGGACGCTATAGAGGATGTATTGAGCGAGATCGCTTGCTTGCGAAGCGTGTTAAGCCCGGAGAACATGTCGATACTGGGCACACTTTACGGACTTGGCTGGAAGTTTTTACTTCTCACTCTTGGGGCCAGGTCTGGTGCACGGGTCTTTGGCTGGAAGTTTTGGATTCTAATTAATCATGGCCCTGTATTCTGAACTAAAGGTGTCCAGACGTTGGCAGATTTGAAGATAAAGAAGAAATTAAGTATATATTCTGAGTAATATCTAAAAGAAAGAAAAATCAACAGAAAAGTTCTAGAAGTTTTACGCCTGTTTATAAGGGTAAAAAGTTTTGAAAATAATCGATTCACTGCCGATGCGCGAGATTTGAAATCTGGTAAATTTAGTAGCGACGGCGCAAGCGAAGCGATTACTTTGGTAAATAATTCTTGGGCTGGGAATTTTCGAAGCGTATGATTAAGAGTTTGAGTCAACTCAAAGAATTTGATATTCTTTTTTTTAATGAAAAGCTTTGTGACATAGTTTACAAATTTTTCTTGAAGAGTGAAAAATTTCTTTAATGAAGTCGTGAAGGTCGAAAGGGCATAAATATTATCTGGAGGGAAAACCTTTTTTTTTTTTCACTTCATTTTTTAAAATTATCAAAGGAAAAAACAAATGTAATACCCCTTTTTTATGAAACTTTGGAACTATTCTTGCCCCATAAAGTTTTCAGAGTGATATATAATGTGTTCCTACTTTTCCTAACTAATTTGGATTCATCCAGTTAAGAGATCGATTGCTTAGTCTCCTGGTTTCAGTGGTCTAAGCCATAGACAGAATCCAAGGTTGGTCAAATTTTTAACCCAACATCTGTATCACCCTTATTTGTGGCTTCATTGGTGTTTCTGAATATCGTTATTTGTGGCAAGTAGAGTCACAAAGGCTACTTTTGAATATAGTTCATGTATAACTAATTGAAGACAAACTAGTAAGTAAACACCGTCTTCACAACGGTTGTTTTTATGCCTATTTAAAAGTATCTATAATGAAATAGCAAATTGACTGGCAATCGCAGACTTTCTTCATTTCTAATCTTGAAGTGAATATATCAAATATCTTTGAGTTAGCTCATCCATTTCTATAGTCGAAGAAGATGTTTTATCTAGGTCATTTTTCGGTAATTTAAAGTGCGCAAATCATCAATCCTCCCTTAACAGGCGCCGCGCTGCGTCCGTCACGAATCTCCTTTTAGTATGAGTTGAGCGTAAACTTTATTGAAAAAGAAGTTGTTTTTTTTTAAAAAAAAAAAAAAATTATGCGGTTACAGGGAAGTTTAATTACTACTCAAAGGATGTTGAAAAAATGCCCATAATTATTGAATTTCACCCGGCTTATAATACTTGATAACACTGCCTTGTAGTCACCACATGAGCATTAGATATATTGATTGATCCTGCGAATAACCGTACGAGTTTTTTAACGATTTACACTTTACAAAAAAAAAAATTGCTCTTAGTCTCTATATAAACAAATTCAATATAATCTGTTATTCACTATTCTGTCTGAAAATAAAAGGCATACCCAAAAGCCCAAAAGTTTTACAACCATAAGTGTAAGTGTTGAATTTAAAAACTCGGCAGGAAGTCTCCAGTCTCCAGTCTCCAGTCTCCAGTCTCCAGTCTCCAGCCGCACCAGCACGCCACGCGATTATGCACGTTATGCGCAATGGCAGATGTGCAAATTTAGGGATACCAACAAGACGATCATGAGACAAAAACTCGTATTATATGACAAAGCAAAAATCTGTAAAAATGTATCCTATGCTTGAAACGATACCATGTGGTATTTCTTTTATTCTCAAGTTTTGTGTGAAGAGGACGAAATTGGGAGGGGCGCAAGATTCCAAGGCAAACTTTGGTGGGGCCACAATGAAAAATGCCGGTTAAAAAATACGTGCGTTTCCGGCCGTGTCGATCAGTAAACACTGTCTTCAATTATTTATCCAATTCTGGAAATTGGTACGCGTAAAACCCATTGAAAATCCTAAAGGAGGCGAAAGGTACACAAAAAAAAGAAGAAGAAGAATAATAATAGTAATAATAATAATAATTAGAAGAAGAAGAACGAAAAGAAAAGAAAAGAATGGAACTCCTTCTCGTTGTTGCTGTGTTTTTGCCTCGCCTTCCGAAACTGCCATTTAAGGATCCCACACCGCCCGCGCCCCTCATCAATATTTACAGGGAAAAAACAGCGCGGTGGAATTCCACACCCGCCTTAATTCCCCAGGCTACAGTGCAGTAATAACTAGTTACTGGAGTGATCACATTTCGATGAAGAAGCTTGATTTGAAGAAAACCGAAAAGTAAACAATTTGACACTTTACAAGCGTACCTGTAGATCAGTCACACATTTTTTTTTTCTTTATTTACCCACATTCATCGACGTGTATTGTAGTGAATAGCCGGTACCGTACCGCCACGATCCTCCCCCCATTGTTGTTTCGGTGGTTGCGGCACGTGAGCCCCATTGTCCACGTCGCACCACCGCGACTCGTGATAACAATTGTGCCAGTTTCCTTGGTCCAAAAGTCAAGATACACCCCCAAAAAAAACACGAACAACAACAAAAAAAAAAAAATAAGGAAAGCGATTTCACCCATTGCGACGTACATCTTTGATACAACCAATATTTCCTTCTCATATCGGACCTGACTCCATCTCGATAATCTCAGGTTTTGTTCACTTTTTTTTCTTCTCTGTCTGATTTTAATTTTTTTTTTCCTCCTCTTCCTCCTCCTCCTCCCTTTGCTTTTTTAGGCGCCGCAATCACCACAGACACCCGCCGGAAATCATACTGACAGTTGCCACGCTGCCCCTATTCACACGCCTCAAAACTTTTTTTTTTCATCCCCCTGCTTTTTTCTTCAGCCAGAAGTGGGAAAAAAATCCAATTCAATCAAATAAATAAAAAATGTCCGATCAGTCGCATAATCAGGAATATGTGGTGGACAATGTTGTCCTGAATGAAACGTCCCATAGCCTGCCCATGTTTGTCAAAGAATATAAGAAAATCGGCGAGGGAGCCTTCGGTACAGTAGTGGAGGCCGTGCTAGCACATATTGATGACCACGGAAAGCCCAATGCGGCTCGATTGGGTCCGTTTGCCATCAAGCGGGTTTTGGCGCAGACGGAGTATAAATGCCGTGAGTTGGAGATCTTGCGGGCCGTGGACCACCCCAACGTAGTGTGTCTCAGGTACTTTTTCGACAAGAAGAGCCGAGACGACGGCAAGTTGTATCAGAATTTGGTGATGGAGTGCTTGCCGCTGAACTTGCAGAGCGAGATCAAGTACTACCGCCATTCCAAATACACGATTCCATATCCACACATGAAGGCTTACACGTTCCAACTAGCCCGCGCCATGCTCTACTTGCACGGCATGAACATCTCGCATCGTGACATCAAACCGCTGAATATTTTGATCGATCCATCCACAGTGCGCTTGAAGATCTGTGACTTTGGCAGTGCCAAACAATTGGAGCCTAATCAACCCTCCGTCAGTTACATCTGCTCACGCTATTACCGCGCACCTGAGCTCATTGTAGGGTGCACGGTCTACACTACGAAAATCGATATTTGGGGGCTCGGCTGTGTCATCGCCGAGATGTTTTTGGGTAAGCCGATTTTCCAGGGACAATCCTCGGAAATGCAATTGAAGGAGATCTCCAAGTTGTTGGGCCCACCGCCAAAAACATTTTTTTTCAAGAGCAACCCTCAGTACCGTGGTAATATGTTCTCCACAAAGCTCTTCACCGGCACAATACCGGAACGTTTCGAGCGTATCTTCTCCAATTCGCCTCCCGATGTGATTGACTTGTTGCTCAGAGTCTTGGTCTATGACCCGGAGACCCGTGCTAGCGCAAAGTCTATATTACTTCACCCATTCTTTGACGAACTCAAGCAGGACTCCTTCAAAGTTTACCCAAGAGGTGCCCTGGATCCAATCAAATTGGTCTTGCACGATTTAAGTGACTACGAACTAAGTCTTATGGGCTCGTTAAAAGACGAATTTTTGCGGCCACCACAGTCGACTTCTAAGGAATCATGATGCAATGTGAAGAAGTACCAAAATCAAAGATAAAAGATATAAAAAAAAGAGGGCTGTATCAGATGAAGCATCGTTGTTCGAAGAAAAATTAATTTATAGGCACGCGATTTATAGATGAAATCTACAGGTATCCCTTTATGTGCGACGCTATTTTCGTTCTGGAATAAACCCACTACTTGCCTATAGCCTTTGTGGAAACATGTTGATGAGAATACTTTTTCAATGTTTATAAATTGGACCAGCCGGGTTGTTCAAACTTATGTATGTAGAGCGAAAGTGAATCTAGTTCAATGCGAGGCTGTAGCTGTACTCGTCCTCTATGTTTTGTGATAACCACAAAATGATGCAGCTCAACATGATCGAGCCATTGCAGATGATATTGGACACGCCCATTCCCAAAGTGGGGAAAGTATAGTGTTTCATCAAAAACTTCAAGATGAAAACCATGAACGAGCCCGCCAAGCCACCAGCCAATAAGGCAAATCCAAAAAACAAAATGACCCGCGCCGCCCATGCATTTCCATTGCCGTCACCTAAAAACAGGTTTTGGCCCTCGGAAAACAAGTTGGCTTTTTCAATTGAGTTCACAATTAGCATGCCGAGCGTCGAGCAAATAAACGGAATCCAATCCACAAAAGTGACATGCACCAAGCCTGCATTCACTGTTTTCGAGTAGATGGCAGCATCCACCATAGACCAAAACCCAATGGCGAAAAGCGCTCCGGCAACATATATTCCAATCGACCTCAATTTCTGCGATTTGGGGAGACGGAGCAGTGCCGCGTTTATACGAAACAAGTTTCTTGGCTGTTCCATGATGGTTGTTCACTATATGTGTTTTTCTCCGGTTTTTTCTGATTCTTTTTCGTTGAAAGTGAATACAACTGGAGTAACACTGCCATGCCAGAAACCCTGATAACAGTGTGGCCAGGATTGAGGTGTTGCGCGGGATGTGGTGCACGGGTGCACGGGTGCGGGTACGCGGGCTTGTTAATTCTGGCACCATATAGTCATATAAGAATATCGTTCTCCCAGAATTAGAAGCACGATTGCAAATCTCGTGATAAAATCGTTAAATCGTAGTTCCTCTGTTTTGTTTGTTTTTGTCCCTTTTTAAATTTCGCTCGGCGTGTCACCACGTGCCTCGTCTGGGGTATCTACTGGAGTATCTGCCGGAGTCTCCATCGGCGTTTCAGTCGGCGTTTCCAAGGGCGTGCCAAATGCACTTTCACCTGGGGTATTGGCCTCAGTTCTTAGAGAAGTACTTTCTTGGTTGTGTTTGCTAACAGTACCATTAGATGTTCTTGATCTTGGTTTATCGTCAACGTAGGCCTGGTTCATTTCGAACACGTCTACCTCGCCTGAAAGTCCACATGTAGTCAAGTATCTGCCTTCGTCTACCGTAGCCACATCCAAAATCGTCTTTCCTGGCTGAAGCTGGTACACAATAGCCTTTGTCTGTAAGTCCCAGAATAAAGTGCCGCAAGAATCGGATCCAGAGGCTACGATAGGCGTGGAACTTTTGTATATAAATGCGGATCCAGAATTAAACTTATTGTTGATGGCTGCAGTGCCCGCAAGTCCCAAATACGTCTTGACCACTTTATTGGACATGTAGTCCCATAACCGGATCTTTCCATCTAAACTCGAGCTCAAAATATACTTACCATTGGGCGAGATTGTCACTTTGGAAATCGGGAAGTTCACCACGTCACTGGTAGATGCGGTAGCAGTGCCGTGAGATGTACTATTATAAATAAGCGTCTTTAAACACTGTCCTGTTTCGGTGTCAAAAAGCCGCATCAAGCCGTCGTACGAAGCACTCACAATTATCGTATCGTCAGGCGTCAAACAGACCGAACTCACGGGATCGGAATGTGCTGCTAGTGTTTTAAGACTACGCCCACAAGTAAGGTCCCATAACACGATGGTCTCGTCTGCGGACCCAGAAATGAGCAAGCTGCCCTTAGAATTGAAGATTAACGTTGTAATGTGGTATGTGTGTTTTTTCAAAATCCGGATACACTTTTTCTGAGAGACCGACCAAAGCCGGATTGTCAAGTCGTCAGAGCCTGAAGCTAAAATATCACTATTTATCGGCGAAAACGCGATATCCGAAACACCTTTCGCATGGCCCTTGAGCTTTGCAATGAAACTTCCTGTCTCAAAATCATAAACTCGTATCACGCCTTTTGAAGAACACGTGGCCATCAATTTCTGGTCCTGGGAGATTTTCACTGCATTGATCAGCTCGCCGTCTTCCTGCTTTGGAAGCGAGTATTTGTGAATATACAATTGGTCATACGGAAACTGGCCGTTGCTATCATTACTACCGGTAAGATTATCTGATTTGCTTTTCTTCTCTGCCGGCTCACCCATTAGCACTAATTTTGTTTGGTGGATTGTATTGATGTATTTTTTTTTTTTTTTCTTTTTTTGCGCTTTTGGCAAATCTGGAGATTTGAGGTTCGCGTCGCACTTTAATATCGCGGCACGCCGCTGCGTGGATTTAGAATGAAATGGCACAAGTTAATTTAGTAATTAAAAAGAGAGAACGCAAAATGTTATGAAAGCAATTAACGTTTTGTGTTGAAGACTTAAATAAAAATCTTTTCCATTGATCTGTGTATTCCCTTATTTGATTTTATTACTCTTCGTTTAGCCAAAGGTAAACCCTAACCTCTCCCCCGTATTAATATAACGCGTGCCATCCAAAATCAGTCCTTCCATATCCAACAGCCATCTCTATGAAATTCTTTAAGAAGAATGTAGAAAGAAAAGAAAAAAAAAACATGTGATCTTAACTCTCACATTAATCCGCAAGTCTCCAGTATCATGTTCATTTCTCAAGCTTATCTAGCCATGAACCTAAAAGACTGCGTTCGATTTCATCCATTGAAGTTGGCGGGGCTTGCTTTCTGATACTCGGTTCAAAATTGGGAGCAGCCTGTTGGAGGTAATAAGATGGCACAATAGCTTTTTGCAACTGCAGTTTATTTCCTGGTGCTTGTTTTGACACTTCTTTCAATAAATATTTTAGGTACTGGCACACCAAGATCTTCGACTGAGACCCGGAAGGATCTGCCGATTGTATAGGGGTAAAAAGTTCAAGAAGCTCTTCGTTTAGTGCCACAATGCGGTCGTAGTTTTCTGTTGACAATGCGGCCCTTTGCTCGAGTTTGGCAAAGGCTCGATTAAGCACTTTTCGAAAGTCTGTTTTCATCGTTTTGTTTGCTTTGGATGTATCTGACTTTGAGTCGGACTCTTTACGGGAAGGAGAGACGGAGATTTTCTTAGGTTCATCCTCGCCCCCTTTTTCAAGATCGGGCATTTCTTTTATCGTGCTGAAGTCAAAATGAATAGAATTGGTTTCTTTCTCAAGGCTTCCACCAGACCTCCACTTATTCTGATTCTGGGCTATCTCCGTGGGAGCGTAAACCCTTTGGGATTTGATCACGTGGTTTTCCTGGTCCCATAATCTTTTTCTAGTGATAATTTTTCTGAGTTTTCTTTTGCTGATCTCGGAACCCATATCCTGTTTTCCAGAAAGAAACTCGTGTTGCAAGAGCCGAGAGGCGGAGGGTCGGTTTCTCGGGTTTAAACTGAAACACTTTGTCAAGAAATCCTTGAGTTCACTAGACCAGCCATTCTGCGAGTTCATTTCTATTAGACTTATAAAGTCTCCGTCGTTTTTACATGATGAGATTTTGCGCAAAGCTTGCATTGGCGTGTAGTGATCCTGAAGCGGCGGCTTGCCGTTCCGAAGTTCGTAAATGCAGCATCCTAATGACCAGATATCTGCCTTGAAACTATGACCGCCAGTATTGTTCATGATCACCTCGGGAGCCATCCAATAAGGAGTTCCTACAGTGGTGTTTCTTCTGGAGAAACTGGAGTATAATTGTGTGGAAACTCCAAAATCAGTCAACTTGACCTCGCCATTTTGATTAAGAAGAATGTTCTGAGACTTTAAATCACGATGGATTTTCCCCAGCCCGTGGAGATACTCCAACGCAAGAAGGATTTCGCCTGCGATTATCAGAATAGTTTTCTCATCTGTGATGGGGCCCGGCACTAATAATTCGAAAAGAGAACCCCCATCTACAAATTCCATAATGACCCAGAGCTTATATCCCTTCACAAAACACCCTAGATATTGTGTAATTTGTGGAGATCTGCATTCAGAAAGAATCTGGATTTCTCGGTTCACCTCAAAAAAATCGGCCAGCTCATGTTCCAAGTCGATTTGCTTAATTGCAACTTCCTGGCCTGTTTTCCTGACAATTCCACGGTACACCACGCCAAACCCACCTCGACCCACCTCCTCACATACTTCAAGCTGCTCGGAGCTTGCTATGCGAGACATGATTTGTGTTTCTCTTTTTTTTTCTTGTTTTGTTCTGTTAACTTTTTGTTTTTCACGCCTTTTTTAAATATTGAAAAATGATGTCACTCTAAGTTGTGGCCCCATCTGTGCGAAATGCGGAGGAGCTCGCGTGGCAGAGCTTGGAGGAAACCA
Organism: Metschnikowia peoriensis; assembly: GCA_030573015.1. Classification (NCBI taxonomy): domain Eukaryota; kingdom Fungi; phylum Ascomycota; class Pichiomycetes; order Serinales; family Metschnikowiaceae; genus Metschnikowia; species Metschnikowia peoriensis. Next base: position 4,244 of record JAJMCO010000280.1, on the reverse strand, counting down.
GCAATTTACACTGGATCTTTATAACTAACTACGTGTATGCAAAAATAATAAAGGAAGAAAGAAAATTGGAGAATCAAAATTATTTTATTTATTCATGATCTGCAAATTTCAAATGTTAAAATTATAAAAAGACCCTTTCTCTGTAACAAAAAATTTAGACACTAACTTTACTTCCACCTCTCTCATAACTATTCATCTGCCTTCGCTAATTACATAACCTAGCTCGCACAACGCGGCCCAGTTTACTCTGTCTGCTGCATGGCCCTTATACAAACACCCTGATTTTTCATAACAGTAATAATTACACATAAATATACATATATATATAAAGAAACTGGAAAAATTCTCCCAGGAAAAGTGCTGTGATGTTCAGTCGACTCCTTTTTGGACATAATACAGCATGCCGAAATCTACAGATGCTCAAAACTTGGACCCGCCACAGCTCACCGTCGGCCCTATTTCCAGCCCTTCAAAATCCATATTTCAAACGGCCATTTTCCCACACTTTGCAGCGCCTTCAAGTGGATGTGAACGAGATTTTCATTGCCAATACACTCCGATCCAATAAGTCGCAGCCAGAAAGTGAATATGTCAGATGCACGGTGTATAATGCTAATGGTGATATCACAATCCATGGATTAACGATGCGGAAACTGGAGTTTATGCGCAAATACGGCATTGCTCCTCGAGATCTTCGCAAAATGATTCGGTCACATACTAATCATACCCCGGGGAATAACGGCCATCATATGGAGTTTGTGCCGCTGATAGTCACCCGAAAAAACTGCGTGCTTTTAAACTTGCTTAATATCAGAGCCCTAATCAAATGCGATTCGTTGGTCATTTTCGATTACGCCCATAGCTCGCGTTTCACCGAATCTTATTCACAAGGCACGTTTCTCAAGGAAATGTCTAAAAGACTCAAGGTTTCACATCCGGATGCAGCATCGTTGCCCTATGAGTTCCGAGCATTGGAGGCTATTTTAGTAGATGTCGCCTCTAATCTCACAATCGAGCTCAATGTTCATAAAACTGTATTGAACAATATTTTGGCCAGTCTTGATGAGTCGATCGAAAGAGTCAAATTGAGATATTTGCTTATCCAGTCGAAAAAGCTCGGCCAGTTCCACCAAAAAGCTACACTTATTAATGACCTACTACACGACTTGCTAGATCAAGACGACGAGCTCAATTCGCTTTACTTGACAGAGATTCTGCAAGGCACGCATAGACAAACTTACCATCATCAGGAAATCGAATTATTGTTGGAATCTTACTATGCTACTATAAACGAGACTATCCAGACAGTCGAAGAATTAAGTTCGCAGATAAAAACCTCCGAAGAGATCATCAAATTTGTTTTGGATGCCAATAGAAACGATCTCATGCTTTTAGGCTTGAAATTTTCCATCGGTCTTTTGTCTATGGGAATCACAATGTACATTGCAGCATTATACGGTATGAATCTTGAAAACTTCATTGAAGAATCCGATGGCGGTTTTGAGTTTGTTGTTGTCCTTGGATCCGTTAGCTTGGCCATTCTCTTCTTTTTCTGCACCAAACAATTAAACAAACTTCAAAAAATCACCATGAGCAATGTCGCTCGCGATCAGGGCTTCTTGGATAATATGCGCAAAAAGAAATGCTGAGTTATTGTTTTTCCAACTCGAATTGAATGGGTGCTAAAGAGGTTGCCAGCACAAATTTCAAATCCTTCGCCTTGGGCTTGGATGCCACGGGTGAAGATGATGGGGAAGGTCTTGGCGTGACACCAGTTCTAAAAGGCCGCAACTCGAAATTCTCATTTTTCGTGGGGTTCGAGGCAGTAGTATCGTCATTTTGTCTTTTGTCACGATCATTTTCATCCGCAACAACCCCAATTTCAATCTGCGGGATCGATTTCAGGGCGGAGTTTGTTGAAGTGGATCTTTGCCTAGGCTCTGGAATTTTTTGGATCCCGAGGTTCTGTTTTTGTTGCTCTTGGCGCTTGATGAATTGCTGTTCGCTGGTAACAAGAGCCTGGAATAATTTATGGCGTGTATCCAATTTAAGCAAATCTTTGAGAAGAGTATTGTATTGCTCAAGTGGAGGACGGTAACCGCTAGCATTTTTCACAACGGATGGTCTCATGATGAGATGTAAGAATGGGATCGCGGCAATTGTGTCCAAGGAATTCAAGTCAACAGCGAGTTGGTTTAACTTTTCATCGCTGATTTTCGGCGATGTAAATCCGATTTCATCTGAGCTGCCAAAGTTTTCGAGAGTATCAAGTCCGAATATAACGGCAATATGCTCCAAAATATAGACAAGAGAGCTTAAATTACTTCTTGGCATAGCACCGAGGACTTTCAAAGTTTCACATAATCTTTGTTCATCTTTGTTATCACCTTGCCTGGTGATTTTATAGTTTGTCATAAGCGAGTCGTGAACTGTTGAGGGAATGATCGAATCGCTGATTTCCAATAGCCAGTTTTTCATAAAGTTCACCAATCTCGTAATATCCTTCTCTGCGATGAAACCAGCCGACGCTTTCAATAAGTCCAATTCTGTAGCATTGACAACAGTGATTTCGGTGCCCACGGACTCATATTTTTGAAGCGTTTGAATAAGATCGTCTTTCATAAGCCAATACTGCTGGTAATTGATGGGTTGTTTCCAAGCTGCGCAAAGGTCATGTTGGGCAAACTTCTTGGTGGATTCAATGCCCTCGAAAAGAAATGTAGGGATTGATTGCATGCTTAAAGCAACTTCCAGTTGTGTATCTCCGAGTTTTGTCTGTAGAGGAATATCCTTAAATAAATTAAAACTGAGTTTAATGTTTTGGAAATTGGTGTTGAGCTGTGATGTGCTGATGTGTTTGTTTGTTGGTTGATCTGGTGCAAGAAGAGAAGGAAAGTAAATACCAGTGCTGAAATTATTCAAGCTCTTGTCGAACTCTAAGAAGTAGTTTTCGGGAGTGTTTAGTTCGGAGACAAACTTTTTGCAAAATACATCGAACTCGGCAGAGAAATTGGAGTTTGTTGACTGGAGAATTTGCAGGAGTTTTGCGAGACTTTGGTAGATAAGTTCGATCTTGAGCTTCTCAAATTGCTCCATACTCTGAGAAATGTTGAGTATACTCATTTCGAGAAGATGCTTTTGTTTTTGAAATACAACATATGCTTCATTATACTTTTCCTCCCTCTCTTCTAATTCATCCTCCGAAAACCGCGTTTTGGAAAGCGAGTTTTGCATCGACTTAAAGACCCCATTGAAACGCTTTGTAGTGTTCGACGTCATAGTGTTCCATGTTTCGTCGAGTTTAGGCAACGAAAGCAGTTGTTGTTCTTTTAAGCTCTTATTGTGTTTAGATTCAGAATCTCCTTGTTTGTTTGCAGATAAGTCAATTGCTAAATCAGACCATTCAAACCACATTCCCTCGCTATTGAACTTCTTTGCAAAAAACCCAGTTCCTACAAGAATTTTCGTATCCAATAAGATCTGGCCGAGTTTTTCCATGTTCGATCTCGTGGGGTTGAAACCACGGATTCTCTCCTTTTTGATAGCATCACATAATTGCTCGCTGGAGAATATTTCATTGCGATACCCAGGAAGCGGGATTTTCCGTTTCGTAAGTGGAATAGTTCCGATGAGTGTAGAAAGAAAATTTGCAAAAGATGCGTCATCAAGAAATAAGGTAACCCCCGCAATTTTCAATGGGAGCACAATACCGTGTTTTGCAAGATCGATATCGGGAGATTCTTCAGCTATTAGTTCTGGTAAATTTGTCAGTTTCTTTGCCAGCTCGATCTCCTTCTCAGATTCAAATTTTTCATGCTCCACTTCCTGGTTCTCCTTATGTTTCGGAAACTCTCCAAGTCGTGCAAGTGTTGTATAATCCAGTTTAGCTGTTTCAACACTGGCGAAGGATTGTCGATAATCTTCGTAAAGCTCGTCCAAATCGGCCAATTGTGTATTCACCTGTGGCTCATAAAACTTGAGAAAGGCCGTGATTTTTTCCAACACTTGCTGGTCAATATCAGAGGCTGCTCTTTGATGAAGAAGCAGATCCTGGTGTGTTCTCTCGATAAATTGGCGGAACACGTAATTCATGTCAAATTCTTGTGGATCCTCGGCCTGATGGTTTGTCCTGCTAACAATTCGACCAATTTTCTGGCCACGAGAAGTGCGGAAACTACTTTCCATAGGGTACGATTTGCCGGCTAGATCAGAAAGATATTCCCCGTTAGCATGGAAATATTTCA
>JAJMCO010000279.1:0-15460 GCA_030573015.1 Metschnikowia peoriensis | reverse complement strand
ACAGCAGAGTTCATCTCCTCGGACATACGCAACTGGTAGAATTCAAAACGAGCCTGATCGTAAGCCTCGAAAAGCGTCTTTCCCTTTGCCTGCTTTTTAGCGTCCTGCAACAACCATAACGTTCTTTGCACCACACTTTCACCGTCAAGGGGCTTGCTTAATTGTAGCATACGTGACCAGTCACACTTACCCAGCTCATCCCCGTCATTTTCGATCAAGGTCTTTGGTCTGGAAAATTCCCAGGGGTGTTGATGGTAAAAAACGTCTCTCAACTGGTCCTCTAGAAATTGTAATTTGGGCACACGGCTCGCGAGGTTATTTTTCTGTGCTCTGTCTAAAGAAGACGCTCTGGTTTTGGTGTATTTGCCCTCTTGTGCCCAGAGTTGTTCCTGAGGATCTTGTATTTGGTTGGGCCCAAGATTCTTGGGCAACTTTTCCAAGTTAAATGCTGGTGGCACGGCAGCAACAGCATCGTACCAGGCAGGCTTATCACGAATGATTCCTGCCTTGATATAGTGAGAAGTTCTCTCCAAAACTTGGGAGGCTTTTGTTTGGACCTTCATGCGTATGGTGCTGGGAACGAGCAGAATCTCGTTTCGAGAAATTTTCAAAACGGTAACTCAGATACCTCGAGAGTCACGTGACAGCGAACTTTCGAGTTTAGGTGTTAATTATGTACGTTAAGATTTCTACAATATTGCATTAAAAAAATAAAAATTAAAAATAGAAATTAGTTTTTTGACGATAATCAAAATCCAGGAAAAACATTTCCTAATTACTAGTTTAATCTTGATGTTATTCCCATTGCACATGTAGACCTGTGGAAACGGTGATGGACTGGTATGCATGCAGGTACCATAGCTGGTACAACTACTTTGAAGAGCGATTTGCCAGTATCAGTACCCCCCTTCTGCATGAGTGAAAAAGCGGCATATCGGAGGTTGGACTCTGTGGTAAAGAGAATCAATGACCATATCTTAGCAAATAAAAAGAGTCCATATCTACCGAAAGTTGTGGGACACGTGCCTACTCAAACTGAGAGGCAGAATCTCACCTCGACCGAGGCGAAGCTACGAAGAGAAAGTCTTGAGAAATTCCAAAGACTGGCGCATTTTCGAATTGTCGAGCCCTCAGCATGGACAAATTTCTTAAAGGCGCTTTATCCAATGCGTAACAGTTTATCGGGATTCAGTGCTAATCATAACCCTACACGTCTTGTGAATCATGACCAACTTTTCCGAAGCTATAGTGCCTTACCGCGTCCTGGAGTGGGACATATGGAATATGAAGACTTTGAAAACTTCATGCGGGAGATTTTTGCGTATAGGGCTTTTCTGAAACCCAAAGTACTCTCGGGTACCACGATTTTGCTATTCAACGATGCATTCATTTTGAAGCAATATGCGGCCGGTAATGCTTTGCGCCAGTCACATTTAAACGCATTATGGCAAATTACCAATGACCTAGATATGGCCAAAATTCCGACCTCTGATTTTGAGCAGCGAAATATGATTTTCAAAACGTTTTTTCGTGATCGATATGATATCTTGAATAAGATCAATGCCATTGCCAAACGCGGGCATCCCCGTGATTCGGTTGCAGCCAAGTCTATCATACAAGAAACTCAAAGTCCCAATTTTGACTTCAACACATATAAAGAAGTTTCCCTGCTGTTTGGCGATGCCAGAGATGCAGAAACTTTGAATGTGCTTCTTTTAACTGCATTGAGACATAATAACACAGCGGCGTATACGGATATTATGTCAAAATTTCGTCCGGATACCTTCACTAGAGATACTTTCAAGATACTACTCGAAAATCTTGCGTTTATTGGTAGATCCGAGGAATATGCGAACTACCTTTCTTTGCTTGTCACTCTGTATTCTACTTTGATTGATATCCAGCTTCTAAACATCATTGTGTCATCTCTAGTGACCTTGAATAAACCACATTTGGCCACCTCACTTGTTGATTCCCTCGCATTACCAGGTAAAGTGAATCTTAGGGAGGACGAACTGTTCTTGAAATTAATTAAAAAAGACGATAAGCGGAAGTATTCACTATACATCGCCGCTTATGACAAATTACCCATGAAGCCGTCGGTTAATTTTCATCCCACAGAGCAAACTTTTCTTCCTCTCTTGAAGCATTATTGCGAGACTGGAGCTGACTTCAAGAAGGTGGAATGTGTTCTCGATCAGGTGCAGTCGGTGAAAATGCTTCCACTCACAAGTCAAATGTTTAAACACATCTTCCGGGCATTTGCAATTCATGACTACGATATCACGCACCTACAATATCTGTTAAGCAAACTAATTGATGCACATGATCTTAACTCTGGCTCACGGGATACGTGGATCCGCGAGCAAATCCAGGATTCCTCACTACCACAAGACATTAGCAGGTTTCTCAATGAAATCATGATTGAGCCACGAACACCGGGATTCACGACAGCAGACCACAATTTCATTAAGCTCTCAAACGACCTTATTCGATTAGTATTTCTGGCGTACTACCGTTCATTAGGAAGATCTCCTGAGCTTAAAGAAAAAGTAAATGCTATCGAAAAAGACTTGAACGAAGCATTGGCAATCGCGGGGGAAAGACATAAAACACGAATTGTTCAAGGCGACCCTCAGGCAGTGGACTTGCACGAGCGCGAAGAATTGATCTATCTCAAAAAAACAAGTCTACTTAAACTATTGGACATTTCCGCAGGCTCGTGAGCATTACAATATTCAATAAACAGGCACAGAATGTATATACAAAAAAATCAGAAGCTTAGAATAGTAAATGTGTGAGCGACTTCTCAGACCATTGCTTCTTTGTCTCCTCCAACTTTCTGCTGAGCATAGAATTCTTTCGCCTTTCTCTCAGCTTCTCCCTCAGTCTCCTCCCTGATCAACTCGTCGAGATCGTAATCGTAGTTGTTTGGATTGAAGTCACCTACACTGCGTTCCGTTCTCTTTCTCAAAACACCATCTTGATTCAACTTGATTTGAATCGGCATTTTTTCACTTGTAAGATTAACTTTGTCTTTGAAAGCACTAGATTTGCCTCTCGAGTTTGCTTCTTGTTGGAGCTTCAACTCTTCATCTGGTGGAAGATATCCTGAGTATTGCTCACTCTCAGGTGAAACCCTCTCTTTTTTGGTCTTCGTGCGGCTTTGTTTAGCCACGGTTGTTAATCCAGCAGCATATGGAAGATAAAGAATAACAACACAAAGCACAACAGCCACTAAAATTATAAAGAAAAACATGACTGAGTGGTCCCATGGGCCAAAACTTGAGCAGCGCGCTTCTTTCGCTTTATGCGCAGAAAAATTACGAACGAGTACATCAGGTGCCTCACTTTACCGAGGCAAGACAACTGAAAGTTTATGGCCTTATCTCATTAGCTTGAAATGATAATTTGAAATTTAAGATTTCTCAGCTTTAAATCTGAAAGCTCTACCGTTTTTAAAACCACTTTTTCATACTTATCGTGGTGTGATCATGAAAATATCTATAAGAGTTTGAAAGAGAAAGATACTTTGGGTTTCAAAAATTAAAGTTCGATTAGTTAGGTTTCAAATTCATGAATAAAAAGTGGAGCAAGCTTGCCCTTAGGCTCACTTCTCTGTTATTACACTACTTAGCAGCTATTCTTCCTTGCCATAGTCCAACTTGTTCCACGCCTTCTCTCTAGAGTTATAGTGCCGGAAACAGAGGAAAAAGGCACAACCGGCTGTGAAACAAGATATTCCCAATCCAGAATAAGTCCACACCATTAACGGATCTCTTGCAGTAGGTGCTAGCGCAATTCCAAGAGCGGACCCACCAGCAACTGTCAACAAAAACAAAGCCATGATAAACGCTTTCATTGAGGCAGGCGCTTTTGTATAGGCATATTCCAATCCAGACACCGCTGCCAAAATTTCTGCGAAAGAAAGAATGACATAAATAGGAATCTGCAACGCAACGTGAATTTCGTTCGGAACAGTTTCAAACTCCACGGCACATTCTTTTGGGAATTGGTAACACGGCCCAGCTTGGTAAATGAAGTGTTGAAGAACAGCGGCAAACGCCATTCCACACGAAGCTACGAAAAATCCGCAGGTGATTCTCGTGATGGCCCTAAAGGGTGTAAACTTTCTGATGAGAGGATATAACGCATATTCACAGATTGGAATGAGTAAAATGATACCAAGAGAATTCGCAGCATTCAACATATCATTGGGAATACCATGCAACTCCATTTGCCCAGCTTGAAACACGAAATTGCTCTGCATCTGACCATAAACAAGCCAAAACACCGGGAAAAACAAGAAGACCTTACAAGCGTGGAGCGCTCTGTCTACTTCATCAACAAATTGATCATTCCAAGGAAATTCAGCTTCTGGGTGTAATGATGGTTTTGCTGCACTGAAGTCAAGCTTGTGTCTGATTGCAATGAACGTGCATCGAAATGCTTTCGCTATGACTTTATCTCCAACTGGTATTTTCACGTATTTTTTTCTGCCAAAGTATAGAAACATTGGTACAACGGCAAAAAAGCACAACGGCAAGAGAAAAGCGGCCCAAAATCCAATGCGGTGCTCTAATGGGCTTGTAGCGAACACCGAGAGCGATCCTAGGTTGATCATGAAATAAAAGATCATGAATACATTTTGAACTGTTATTGCTGGGTCTTCAATCACCCTTTCGCCAGATTTCAAAGTCTTAACTCTCGGAACACGGCCAGAAATCTGGTCAGCAATTAATGTACTAATATTTGCTTTGATTCCACCAGTTCCTAGTCCTATAATGACCATTCCCAAAAGAAAACCTCCAAATTTGACACCATGGTTTCCTACTGAAGGGATTGAAGTTACAAACAAAACAAACATGCCCATGGTATACACTCCTGAAAACCAACAGATGGTAGCGTACTTTCCAAGGTACAGATCAGCAATGTAGGCTCCAATAAGAGGTGAAAGGTAACACCAAAATTGCCAAAAGTACATAATCGCAGAGGAATCATCACTACCCAAGTCTAAAGCACCAGCAGGGGAGTCAGTTGGGGAATTTTGAGCATAATTTTGAAATGGAGCAGACAAACCATAATAAGTAAATCTTTCAGCTAACTCAACACCCGCAATATACCAACAAGTGAGGGGAATTCTTTCAGAGACGTGTCTCAAGGTATTCATTTCAAGTTCCGTTGGCTCTTTTCCCTCCAGCCACAAATGATCTGCTGAAGTGGAGAAGGTATCTTCCGCATCTTCCAATTCGAAAGGTGACTCTGCTTTATTCATCTTATAATTTGTTAAAGACGGTGGCTATCTTTGGTACTCTTGAGTTAAAGAACAGATCTTCTGCCAAGAGTTCTGAGTTTCAGTGATGAAGATGATTCAAAAAGAATCTTTTAGAATTTCGGGTGGAATAATCGGTATTTGTACTGCCTTCTCGTCAAAATCAATCACCATTTCCGTCTTCTTTCGAGAGAAGTGTTTCTTGGGAGAGGTACACCTTGCAGGAGAAAAGCCTCCTAACCAATATCTCCATAAAAACTGCTTTCATGAGAACAGAGATCGGGTGCCCAGAAATTTATTGAATCTTTTGGGCTGTGTAACAATGGATTCAACTGAAGCGGTAAACGACTACAGAAAGCACACTACACAAAATTCAAAACGCGCCATTTTACACGGGATAGACTGTGTATTACAACAATGGATCAGATGGATCAGCCAGGGGTGAGCGGAGAAAGGATATATGGGATCAAATGTAACAATGAAAGATATTTTGAACAACGCCCAGCTGCCAAAACTTTGAAACTCGATTGAAACTCAATAGATGAGGAGGTTTTGTTCAGCATATTCAAACCATTTTGCTTTCTGTGGAGAGAAAAGTGGTGTGTTAAAAATTGTAAGTGCTGGGATAATTTCTGAATAACTAAGTTTTATTGCAATCTGTATTGCCCAGAAAAATAAATAGGTTCGCTTAGCGACTCGTCACACGTCAGGTTGAAGTCTGCGAAAGCAAGCGAGCATGGGAAAACGGGGTAATTGTACAATAGGGAGACATTCCGCAAGCGGGATAGTATCCTAACCCAGTGTAAGTTCAAGAAAATCCGGCATCCCTTTTGTTTTCTTTTCCCGGCCCTGCACTCCCAGAACAATAGAAGAGCAGCAAATAATTCTCACCATCGAGCTTCCTATTGTATTTTGCAGTCGCGGTCGCGGCCCAATACGGCTTATTTACTGTCTTTTTTTCATGGCTTCTAGCCTGCGGCTGGAAAAATGCGAGGTTCCTCCACCGTAACTCGTTTAAGATCTACTCTTGGCACTCGAATTATAATCACTCAACACCACCGAAAAAAGAATGTCTAGAGTCCGCGCAATATTACAGGTTCTGAACTTTGTCTCGAGACGTGCTATTATTAGCCGGCCGGTCTCTCTCGTCTCAAAGAGCCCGCTTTTAAACAACAGAACCTTTGCCAATTGTGGTATCATAATACCACGCAGAAGCTATGTCGTTTCAACTGAAGGCACAAACATCGAGAGTCTCATTGACAAAATCTCTCCCGGCCAGTATAACCTGATTGCAAACGAGTACTTGGAGACCTTGAGTGACGATATAGAGGATTTGTGTGAGGATTTTCCACAGATTGATGTGGAACTTTCCCAAGGTGTCATGACATTGACTGTTGCTGAAGGAAAAACTTACGTAATCAACAAGCAGCCTCCAAATAAACAAATCTGGCTCAGTAGTCCTTATAGTGGCCCTAAGCGTTACGATTTGATTGGTGGCAAATGGGTCACATTGAGAGATAACACTAGTTTGACTGACCTTCTTCAAAATGAGTTGAAGGAGGAGCTTGGTCAGGATATAAGCTTAAGCGTGGAACATTAGGGAGAGTCTTTCACAGAATAAATGAGTCTTCTTGTCCATTCTTGGTATTTATTAGGTTTAATACGGAAGTTTCCTGAACGTATTTTTGAAGCGTAGTTTTCGTTCATGTTGAGCAATTTCATACATTTTTCACATCAATAGTGTAACTTCATTGTTGTGGGAGATGACTACGGAATTACGTTGAAAAGTGTCCGAAAATACTTTCGGGTCAAAAGAAATGACGACTTGCGAGTAGAATTGTCGAGAAAAGTAAGCTTTTCACCCAGGCGACCCATCTAAGGAAGAAAGTCGAGTTAAAACTTGAAATGCAGCATGCAGATTACATCTGCAAATTTTGGGTAAGTGAGAGCCTGCCACAAGATCATGTAATTTCAGCAGGGCGCATTTTACTTTCATGCCTGATATCAACTCAAACACCGTTTCACCTACTCACTCGAAGAACAGAAAATGAGATTTAAAAGAAAAAAAAAAAAGAAAAGTAAATGAAATCAATTCCTCAAACTATTTTTAATTTATTTCCCTGACCAACAAAGAATTTACCTTCTCGTTTTCCTTTCCACTCATGGGAGAATAAAAATTAATCATTGAAGGGTGCGCATTGCGCATGTGTGGCCTGGCGAGATCGAGGCTATGTGTGACGGAAGAGCAGCCTGGCAGCTTAACACCAGATCTTGCCGCAGCATCCCCGGAATCTCCACCACTGAACGGAAAAACCCGCGCTTCACTTTAACCTAAGCAACCACACCCTCCACGGCGTTTTATTATTCTTTTTTTCTGTTTTTGTCTCAACAAGGAAACCTAGAAATCATTCCTCTTGATTGACAATGGCTGGCCCGCCTCCTCCTCCGCCTCCTCCTCCTCCAATGGGTGCCCCCGCGGTTGACTTGCCGCTGGGCCCACCGGCCAAAATGCCCGCGGGCCGTGACGCCCTTTTGGGTGATATTCAGAAGGGCATGCGCCTAAAAAAAACCGTGACTGTCGATAAATCAAAGCCGCTTCTCGAATCAAAGCCGTCTGCGGTTTCTTCTCCTTCTCTGGGTGTCTCGCTGGCCTCTCTGCTGGCACCCACGCTACCTGCCGGCCCACAATTGGGTGACATATTCGCTGGCGGCATGCCGAAACTTAAATCGGTCAGAGATAATCGCGCGGGCATTGTTCCACCAAGTGCACCACGGATTCCAGTACCGGGAGCGGTCCCACAACTGACACCTCCCGCACCGCTGGCTCCGTTAGCACCAACAACACGCCCACCACCAAAACGAACGGTCCCCCCTGTAGCTAGGACCTCGGATCCACATGTTCCAGGTACGGCGCCACCTCCTCCTCCTCCACCGCTTCCTAGTGCTGGACCTCCACCTTTGCCGCCAACATCCCCTCCGCTGGCACCAGCTTCTACGTTGAAGGTACCGAGGCTTCCACCAAGCAGACCGAAGAAACTGTCTCACTTACGCTCGGCATCATACTCTTCGGTAAACTCATTTGAAGATCGGGCACTGCTGCCTAGTACGGCCCCTCCTGCGCCTCCTCCACCACCCCAAGCTCCACCGGGCCCTCCACCTTTGCCTCTGGCTCCCCCACCTGTTCCTTCGTCGCTGGTAGACGCAGGATCATCAAAACAAGGTCTGGTAACACCTCTACCACCTCCTGCAGCTCCTGCTCTTCCTGGTGGACTTCCCTTTTTGGCCGAAATTAATTCGCGCCGTACTGACGATGGCCCCGGTGGCTCTGCTCCTCCACCCCCTGCCCCTCCTCCACCACCAATATTCGATATCAAGCCTGCTTCCGCGACGTCTCCACCACCACCGGCCCCGCCTCCGCTTCCATCTTCTTCGGTGCCCCTGGCTCCGCCGCCTCCTCCAGGAAATATGAACCCTTCACTTGGAGATAGCGCGCCGTCGAAACCAGCTTTAGGAGGCGGCTTGCCTTTCTTAGCTGAGATCAATGCCAAAAGAAACGATGCATTTGTGGTGGACGAAACTTCAACGAATTCAACCAAGCAGGAGTCCAGTCTGACCCTAAACACTGCGCCTCCTTCAAAAGCAAAACCTCTTGCAGCAATACCTCTGAATCCTCCACCTCCCCGCCATCATGGATTGCCTCCCAGTTCTCCTGCGCCACCTACTCCTGCCGTACCTCCTCCTCCACCTGCTCCTCCGACCTCATTTTCACCCGATGTTCCCGCTGCTCCGCCAACCCCTCTGGGGACGGGCTCTTATGCGGACCTGGACTCAGATGACCTTGGCTTTGGCAGTAAGCGTGAGATATCTAAAGCGCCACCTCCTCCAGCTCAAAGTGCCCCACAGTTGCCGCCATCCTTGCCGCCATCCTTGCCTCCATCATCGCCTCCGTCGTCACATCCACCCCCATCGAGGCCACAGCAGATTAACAAACCGAAAAAGGCAGCCCCTCCGCCACCACCAAGTACTTTAGATCAGCAGCAGTCTGCGGGTCAAAGTCTTCGAAAAATATCAGCACTGACTTACACAATCAATACTCTGCATAGAAAACAGGCTAGCGAAGCTAAGAAGATCATGATTGAGGACAGCAGGTTCAAATTTATTAACAGCAACGCACTTCCGAACCCAAGAAGGTTTGAAGGAAAGGAGAAGTTGTATCCTAGTGGACGGGGATCATCTCTTCCATTGGACTTATCATCTCTTTAGACGTATATCATTTTGTACAGTTTATCTTATCATTACACGAGAGTTAATACATATACTTTCGACACTGAAACCCTTATGCCACTTCATTTGGCAGCCAAGTTTGAACAACATTATCGTAAAATGAACATGTGACAATCGTTTGAGGGTCTTGCCAGTCTCCGCCGTAGCACATGCTTTCATGTTCTCCTTTGAAGTATCTCAGGACTTCTACGCCCTCATCTTTTGGCTTGAGAATACGTGCTCCGTCATACATACAACATGCCATGACGTCGTCTGAATCTGGCGCTGGTATTAACCTCCATACGCCTCCATTGAGGTTTTCCTTTTGTTTTTCGAGAGGAAGCAAGCTGGAGTAGAGATATGGGCCCTCATCGCCATCCAATTTTCTTAAATCAAAGACACGTAAGTTGTCATCATATGAACCGGTCCATAGGTCATTGGGTTTATTACTCAACCATTTGTCCCCAGGACAAAGAATCAGCACTACGCCGGCATCGTGGTGTCGGTGATTGGTGGCCCATATTTTGTTCATGGTTCTCAAGTCATGTGCAATAAGCGTTGCATCATCACCACCCGTAAAAACTACATTTTTCGAGGGCCCTGCCTCTCCAAAAGCGCCTGTCCAGCATTCCAACGAATGGGACGTTAAAAGTGATTCGATATTTCCTGACTTCAAATCCACAATAAGCGATTCACCCGATGTAAGTGTGGCCAACAATTTTTCCGGATCTGAAGGTGAGAAAAATATTGATGTGATAAGATTGGTTTCATCGGTCAATTGAAGGGTATTGACCTGACTCAATTCGTTCTCGGTATTCCAAATAATGATTTCACCGGTGGAATGCGCCAGGACCAAAACCAGAAAGTCTTGTGGACTGAATTTGAGGTCCAATATAGCCAGTGGAGTGGCAATAGACGCTTCGTGTACGATTTCGCCATTTTTGATTCTATGGGTTTCGATTGAACCGTGTCTCTTTCCAGTCTCTTTTTCGAGTTTGTATGTGCCAATGTACACTAGCGAATGGTCTTGTGGATGCACTCTAAGACAACATGGTGGAAGTTTGGCTTTTGTTATACCGAAACGTTTTGCGGTTTGCATGCTCTACAGGTATTTCGGTGTCCCTATATTCTAAAATATTTCACTTATCGAGCTGCAAATGGCCATCTCCGTTGGGGTTCGCGAAGATATTTGCAATGTCTCTTTAAAGGCTAAACAATTCAAAAAAGAAAAAAAAAAAAAAGGAAAGCTAATTGCGGAGATCTCTCGCTTTCTGAATCTGTGACACAGTAGCTGACCCATTCTACGAGAATTTGGATTGTCAAGTTATCTGAAGAAAGTATAGATCTTCAAAAGGGAAATTAAACACTTTTATTAATGGAACTGCACTGATATTGCCTCTCTCCGGTTGTCCCAGGAGATTCCAACCCCTGATAATGTAACTGCATTATTTTACTGATGGTAGTGGAAGCTTTTTCTGGCAAGATCATTAAAATGTTCACTACCACTTTAATATTATTTTTATTTTTCGCTTTTCTAAGAGCTATATTATTATGGTATATACACGACCCATCTTTCATATACGCAACTTTTCCCCATTTTCTTTCACACCAACAATGGGTCTTTGGCAAAAGTGGAACAGTCTCCCCGTGAAGGTCAGGTACTATATCGGGGGATCAACAATGATTTTTGCTCTCATCGGAGATTATGCCACAACTAAAATCAATGAGGAGGTCGTGGAAAGGAAAAAAATCATTGACGAGATGAACGCTAGCACACCTTCCTAATGGATTTACATACGAAATACAAATAGAGATTGATATTTATAATATACAATATATATATAATGAAAATTAAAGAGAAATACTGACACATCCAAGTAGTTTCTTTGGACAGGTCAACCAGCCAGGATTCAGCAGAATCACAAAAGTTTCTTGGAGACAAAGTCTTTTCTGATCAGAGAAATGAATTCCAAGAACTTGGCAGGATTTGAATCCACACCCCTAGAGTAAACAAACTTGGATGCCAAGCTTGTAGCAAATAATGCTCTGAGGTAGGCCTCTGGCACTCTTTGAAGAATGTTTTGTATGCCGATAGATTTCAACAACAAAGGTGGAAGTGCATCGATCAACACTGCATTTCTGAACTCCTGATCATCGCTCCACAATTCCTTAGAGTTTGCCAACTCGTCAGCCAACTTGTTGATGGCCTTGGAAAGCTTATCAGATAACTCAGTAATTGGTTCCCCGGTAGCGTTTTTGAGCATCCACAACGCTTCAAACTCGGATTGGGCATTGGAGACAATTTTCTTTTGAACTTCAGAAACATACTGCTCGTAGAATTCTGGCTTTACGCCACTGCTGTCCACGCACATGTTGTCCAAGAAACCCTTGTCATCAAATGAAAGTGCTGCCAAAACCTCCAAAGAAGATGATGTAACACCACCCTTGTTGGTTGAAGCATCCTTGAAAATGATACATCCCGCGCTCTCCAAAATAAGCTTTGCCGATTGGGTGATGAAAAGATTGGCTCCCTCAACAAAGTATGGAATGACACTTTTGCCGGTTTTTTCGTCAATCAACTCCATGACATTGTTGGTGTCAATTGCAGCTGGACGACCACCACATGGCACAAACAAGTCAACGCCATCAGTTCCATAAACATCCTTCAACTGGACGTGGAAAGTGTTGCGGAAGCTAACGCCAGATGTGATCACAGTCCCGTCAGGCAACTTGACGTCGACATCGTCCACCAAAACAACAAATCCATCTTTCGAAAGCTTTGATTTGTCATAGTGATCAATCATCTTTCTTTCATGCGCAAGGCGAAGAAGCTCCTGCTTGTCCAATCCATTTGGATCAGCAATCACACCCGAACCATCAACAATGCCAACATATTTCTCGTTTCTCGAAAGCTTAATTTCGTTTGATCCCAAGTCACCGTCTGGTCCACCTGTTTGAACCTTTCTGATGCTGGCATCATCTATCTTAAGCTTTTCGTAAATCTTATTCACGTACGCACGAACGGACAAAGTGGTCATACCATACTCATCGTGAGGAATACCGCCAATTTGTTGGGACTTGCCGGTGAAAAACGACTTCCACCATGGAGCACCTCTGCCTCTAGCATGGAGCGCAGCCCAGTCCACGTATCCAGCGGTACCTTCATCTGGACCCAAGAAAAGAATCTCAGGCTTGTTGTAGAGGTCGACGTAACTCTCCTTTGATCCTGGGATGTGTTGCTTGAGCAATAAATCGATCAAGGAGTCAATGTACTTCTCAAATGAAGCCTTTGGAGTTTCCTGTGCAACACCAGGGTCGAGCAAGATGACACCTTTCGAACCACCCTCGGGAATATCCTTATTCTTTTTCTGCTGCGTTGAGGCCAAGTTGTAGTTCTCGTCAAACAAGTTACGCACATTGACTTTGTAAGCATCAACAGATCTTGAACGCACAATACGAATACCGCCTCTTGCGATATCACGGAATCTAATATGAAATCCTCTAAAGTCTGATCCAACGATGAAGAACATACCAAAGGGAGTCTCAGGGTATTCTGTGGTTGGCAAGAAAGCAGGGTTCAATCTAAAAGAAATGGCCACCTTGGTTGAAGTGTAGAAGTTTGTTTTGAGCACAGCCTGATTAAACATAAAAAGTGCCTTTAAAACAATTGCATGATGCTCATTTTGCGAGCACTCTCTATTAAGCAAATGGTTAAACTCCTCTTCAGAACCCACTGGAGTGATTTGGGAAAGTCTCTGGTACGACAAGGTCTTTTCCATTGACAGTCTGATGTAGTGGATGTCTGCAAACAGGCGGTAGAGCTTACGCACAATCTCCTTTCTGGTACTAAAGACCTCCTTGATGTACTCTTGAGTGTAAGTTTCAGCCCGCAAACGCTTCTTCAAAGAATTCAACACCTCGGCATGTTGAATCAGCTTGCTGGGGTCAAGCAACTGAGACAACTTGGTGTATTCTGGGCCCAATCTATTCAAGAAGTGAGTAACGAAAATCACACCACACTGTGAGTAAATACACTCTTGCAATGACAACTCATTTTTGACAAAGGAGTCCTGGAAGAAGTTGTTTGGAATACAATACAACAAAGAAGCTTCTTTAATCACCTGGTAAATCAGCAAATCAATGGGTGTTCTTTTCGATCCAAGATTGTTAGCTTTGATGTACATCGAGATAATCGTCACACCGTTAGAAAACTGTTCCACGTATTTTCTGGTGGTGGTGAGTTTATAGTAGTCAGCCAATTCTGAAAGTGCTGAGTTATAGTGGGGCGAGGTCTTCTGACGGTAACCAATAACCACTCTATATTCTTCGGACTCTTCCACGGCAAAGTGTTGAATAACTGGGCCAGTAGTGTTCACCACTCTCTTGACAATCTCAGAGTAAAGAGACTTTGTGTTCGGAGAGGCGATTTTGAGAAAAGTCTCGTCACCAATCTTGTTGATATCCGTCTCATTGGCGCTCACAGAGGCCTCTGCGAAGTTGACCTTGTAAATGAAGTGACATTTTACGGTTTGTTGTGCAAAAGCGACGGCAGAGGCAGGGTCGGCAGAAAATTTTTGCGATACACCGGCTAAGATTGGATCGCTCTTGTAATTCAAAGGTGCAGAAAAGTACTCGAGTCTATAAGCATCCTGGCCATAAGATGGGTCGATGTACTTATCGTCAATAGCCACGTCAAAACTTCCTGGCCCGTTGAGTTTGCCTGGGATGTGTGTATCAAAGAAAACAGCGTGATCTTCGGCCTCCTTCTTATAACGAATCAAAGGTTTTTCCTGAGCATCAATACCCGAAGCAAACGCTTGCACTTTACATGAATAAAGCGAGTGGATGTGTGAGGCAATTCCCTGTGCGGACTCGCGAGCAAAAAACACATCATCTATACCCAAGGAGGAGTAGAACCAGTTTGCTTCCAGCTCAATCAACGACTCTGGAATAAAGCCAGTGGAATCCAAAATATCAAGCACTTGCTCAAATTGCTCCTGCTTTCCAGAAAATGGTGGGTCGATATAATCATTTCTAAACGATTGGACAGAAGCAGCATCGTCACTATCACTTTTCAACGCCAACTTAGAAAGATCGACGCTCATTTTTGCTTTTGATTTCTTTTCTTTTTTTTTTTTTTTTATAATATTAATCCCTTCTTTCAGATTGATTAATTAAGTTTGGAAATGCACTAGTGAAAAATGGCAATCCAGCGTTATATAATGCTAATAGGACGTATGGTTTCGGAGGGTCTTATCCTGATGTCCGGATAGGGAGGGTTTTGAGGGGTTTAAATTTTGTGAGCTCACTGCTTATCTGACGCCTGTCTGATAAGAAATTCGGTAATGGGGTTGCTGGTGTTTTTTGGACGTGTTCCTGTTCTCAACAAGGTGTAACACGGTTCGTAAGATTCAGTTTTCTGAAGTAGTTACCTAGAATGCTTCTGAGGAGATTTGTAATACAAGCGAGATTTTTTTGTGACTACACGTGGAATCTCCACCTCTTTTATACCAAAAAGCATGCCTTTGCGAAGTGTGGAGTGAGCGGCATTTAGGAGGGGTGTTTGTGGCTGCGACATCTCTACTGCAGTGGTCCGGGTCAGACAGGTGTATAAGGCGAAAAATTCAAGGCGTGCTTATATGCCGGAGAGCCACTCCGAAACGTGGGGTCGTCAAAGAAAGCTTTTCAAAGGGCTTGCATTGGTTTGATTGAATTCAAGGCGGGCACAATGTTTCGCTTTATGCTTTGAGAGTAATAAGAAGCTTTTGAAAAGCAAGAATTACCACCTGTCTAGTACTATCATGGGTTCGAGTTTGTTTATTTTTTCTAGGTTGCGCCCGTATTGTCATTGATCGTTTAGTCACGGCCGTTTCGGCTGCGAAAGAAAGGAAACCGGTCGCTTCTACAACGGGCAGTTTTTTTTTT
>JAJMCO010000278.1:0-15520 GCA_030573015.1 Metschnikowia peoriensis | reverse complement strand
AAAAATCCTTTTTATTTTAAAGAGTTAAGATGACCAGCCGTGGCAATCTTCCTTATGCATACCAGGATCTTTTCCCGCACGCAGCGATCAATTCCGCACGTGACCAGCCCACGCCAGGTCTGATTTCGGGAGCTTCATTTACGGAAACTATTCGAAATGGCAATCATAATTTGACACCTGCTCGTAATTTAGCAGCTCCTTCTAAGTCCACTTGGCAACACTGGCGTAAATTGGGCCGGAGGCTTGTGAAGCCGAAAACGCTAGATTTCGAGACGGCGGTATGGGAAGTTTTCCACCTTATCGTGAATCCTCGGAAAATGTACCGCTCGAATTATACGTACAAACACAGCGGCAAGCTGTCATACTCGCGGGACGATCCTTCCTTCTTGATCTTGGTTACGTGTTTTTTGATAGTAAGTGCCGTGGCTTGGGGTATTGCTTACCTGCCGCGCATCGGAGATATCTTAAAACTAGTGTTCACGATGGTGGTGTTTGATTTCTACATTTCCGGAGTTGTGATTGCTACAGTTTCATGGATCGTGGCGAACAAGCTATTCAATCCGGCATTCAGTGTGCTCACGGCTTTTTCGCCTGTATCAAGACTCAACATAAATTATATTGATTGGGCGTTTTGTTTTGATATTCACTGCAACTCGTTTCTTGTGATTTGGTGCTTGCTCTATCTCTTGCAATTCTTCCTCCTTCCATTGCTTGTTCATAACTCATTTTTCTCATTATTATTGGGAAACTGCTTATATTTTGGGGCAGTGGGTCATTACTTTGTTGTCACTTTTTACGGCTTCAACTCATTGCCTTTAGTCAGCAATTCTTACTATACGCGAGGCACTTCAACTGCTGCCACCAATCCAGCACGCATGCTACAGATGACGATTCTTGCTGGTGTGATTCCAATGCTTGCAATCGGCTGGATCTTGTGTATGATTTTCCGCTTCAACGTTGCATACATCATGGTCCACAACTACTTCAATTAGGCCCAACAGGTCACTTTTTCTTTTCGACCTGGTACAATAATACTATACAAACAAAGGAATGGTTTTTTTATTTTTTTCTATGCTCATCTTTGTCTATCCTTGCGTGGCCTAAATCATGTAAATACACTTCCCACACATCACTGCTCTTGCTCAAGAATCTCCCTCATGTGATCCACACGTTCTGACGCCGCCTTGATCGCCATGCTGGTCCTGTTGCTCAATTCATAATCACCAATATCGGAAACCGTCTCAGCTTTCTTCAACCAGGCACTACTTTCATTAATGGCCCGATGAGCGTCTCTCTCTGCCCGAAGCTTCCATGCAAAGGATGCTTTTTCGTAGAGTGCCGTTGGGTAGAGATAAGGAGAATATGTCATCTTTTGGAACTTGAATGGCATGTTTGGCGCGTCTTGTGTCACGTACTTAGAAATCACCTCTGTATCTAAGAGATTCAAACCTTCCTTCACTTTGCCGGTTTGTCTGAGAGCGATACTTTGGAAAAAGTGCCGAATCATGGCCTCGTCACTTGTTTCCGTGAACTTCGCATGTGGTCCCACAGAAAAGTCGAGCATCTTGATTACTTGCTCCAATTTGTCTGCTGTCATTCGCGAGTATCCGTTCCAAAAGTAAATAATTTCAAGAATTATAGACGTACCCACACACTCAATGTACAGCAATTCCGGGTTAGCTTTTTGACGTGCCTCAATATGTTTTGTCTTACGTAAAACAAACTTGTCAAATGGCATCTGCTTGTTTGAGCCACCAATACCGCCCTTTTTCGATGCGTTCTTCCCATGTCCCGGCACATAGGTAGGTGCTAGCTTCAAATAGTGATCAGCTTTCTCTGCATAAAAGAGAAGCTTTTTTTGTTTCTCCTCGGGAGTGGAGAACTCGAGCAAACCGGATTGAATCATTCTCCATTTTTCTAAGTAGCACCCGCCAGCCAAAAATAAATAAACTGCCAGTGACCACGAACTGATATCCAACATACGTGTGAAGTCACGTGCGGCACTATCAAAATCGTGAACAAACGTGTAAAAGGTTGCCCGGTCAAAGGTGAATATCGCCTCCACCTGCTCCATCTCAACTCTACAGTTTGGATCGTCAGTGAAAGTCTGCATCATGTGAAGAGCCTGGTCAATCTCACCTCTAGCAACAAGCATACGTCCCTCTTGAAGAAGCCATAAACAGTTGTTTGGAAAAAGTGATCTGGCTTTCTTTAAGAGTTGCGGCGTGTACAAGTTAGGATGCTCGATAATCTTCAAAAGCTCTGCGTCAGTCACCGTAGAGCGGTCACTCAAATCAATGATATCGCTTATGTCCGCATCACCATGCCCCGGGAGTTGAAATCCTGTATCAACGAACTGGATAGGACCATCGTAGAACACCAAAAGAAATAAAAGGGCCAAGTCTCCATGGATGCTACGAGCAGTAATTGCCGTGCGCCAAAGCATTTTCAACCCAGTTGTACGGTTGCCCTTAAATCCAACAATTGAAAGTACTTTGCCAATAGTAGGAGGGATCAACGAAAGCACCACCTGAAGGATTCCAAAACATAATTGGACTCCAGAATGGATGAATTCGTCGACTGTAGAAACATGTAAGTGCGAATCGCTGGCCTTATTTTGACCCGTGCTCAATGAGCTGAAAGATGTATTGAGCGAGCCAATTGATTCCTGTAAAGATTGCGCTCTCGTGGGTGAAAGATTGGTCTTTTCAAGCGAGCTTTCCCATTCCGTTGACGATTCAGAAGGCTCCATAACTTCCGAAGCATCAGCAAAGTCGTCATCATCCTCTTCTTCATCTTCTTCGCTTTGAGAGTCCTTTTTATCCTGCGCAAATGCGACATTCACCTGAGGAATACTTGCTTGGTCACGGTCAATTCTAGCCGTTGTATTGTTTTTCAAAGAGCCAAGCAGCAGAACCAGATCACGGAATAAATTAACTTGAGGTCCACCAGCCAACAGTCCATTCTCTTTCCCATTGATTTTAATGCTGGTACCTTCAATCCGTGCCTTACGCATTTGATACACTTTCTCAAGATTCCGCATGAGTGCCTGATCAGCAGGAAGCGACTTTACCAGGTCAGAATCCGACCGTGATTCCGGTAAATCAAAACCCGGAAGATCAACAGAACTCACCGAGTGGTTAGCAGCCTGTTGGCGGAATTTGGCCAAGTTCTTGTTGAACAAAGGCTCCAGTTCCTTAATTTTCTTGTATGTGGCATCTAAGATCTGATAAGCCTTGCGCAACTTGAGAAGCGCCTTTGCCTGATCCATCATCGAGTTTTCCTCCTGAAGAAGCATGACTAATGCGTTCAAAAGCGTCAGTTCCGCATACGTGACTTGGAACTCCGTACCCGGCGGGTAAATGTGCGACGTGGCAATGCCCAGTTTCTGGTTATGCTTGGCGTGGGCCAAAGATGCGTTTTCTGCTTCCGTAAGTGTTTTCCTAGCTCGATTCATCACATCAGTTTCGAACCCCAACGTGGCCTCAATAAATTCCATCACGCCGAGCGCCAATGGGAAAATGGCCGCCGGATCCGTATGGTTTGTTTTGTATTTTGCGTGCTCCTCCTTCAACAACTCTGTACCTTCACAATTCCGATCATCCAATAAAAGGTCCATGGCTCGAAGAGCAATTTCAAATGCATGAACTTGCAGAAGCACTGCGGTGTGCGCCGATTTTGACAGTTTAGGAGATTCTTGTGTCGGCTGTGAACGACCAGCAACCGCCAGAAGCGTCAGTGCTTTATTGCGCAAGCTTTTAAACATGTTTATTCAAATAAAAATCGAAATTTGGTCAGGGATTTGTATGTTTCAAGTGGTGAAGTGTTGGCTAATAGTGGGCGAACAATAGGAGGTGGACCTTTTTTTCTTCCGTCTGGTCCGGTAAATATCGTGCGCCTCATGATCTGCGATATCGCAGCTTAATCTAACTGGCGCACACGAACATACAGTAGCGGGGCACACGCCTCACGTGATGTGTCAAATTCATGTACAGGCACTTGCCCCTATCTCTACCGTCCACTGCTCCTACTACCAAATCAGCTAGCAAAAATTTGGGATCATTAGTTGACCCTGACCTCATAGAATGCTATCTAATGATAATTGTTTTCTTACTTCTATTCGACAATGACTTAAAAATACCGCAGCTGGATTACCCATATATAACCCACGGTTGTTTTCGTAAGAAGGCCCAAAAAAACGTCTTGGTCACAGTTAGACTTGCTTCAGGCGGCCCATCAGAATTTACTTGCAAAAGCAGTCTAAAGAAGTTGTAAAGTTTCAAAAGATTTAAATCAGGATTTTCAAGATTCCAAATGTTTTTATCGCTTCGCCTAATTAGTGTGGGCCTCGTGCGAGTCCTAAATATAGAACAGCGGCCCGCGCGTGGGTGGTGCTTTGGGATATGTGGAGCGTCAATCCTACAGATATTTTCATGTAAATTTGAATTAGAAAGAAGCCGCGAAAGCGAGTGGTCCGTGGATTCGAAGATGTTCTCGAGCTAAAGATAATCGAACGTTCATAGATTTAATGATTCTTTTGAGATTTTAAGCAGTGTGTGAATTGAAACGGGCTTGTCGACGGTGAAGCACGAGTGCCAATTTGATCCAGATAAATCGTATACATATACCGAAAACTTAGAGTTTCTGTATTAAAATTAAACAATTATATGATCATGGCTGATTGCATGCTACCATTTTTCTAGGTGACCCAAATTTACATCCTTAAACAACATTCACAACAACCTTACCGGAAGCCTTATTAGATTGAAGGCGGTCAACAGCCTTTTGAATATCAGATAAAGGATACTCACTGTCAATAAAAACCTTCAACTTTCCTTCAGCCAAATTCTTGACACACTTGTCTGGCCACGAGCCATTAGCATTCACCAACGTCTGCGTGTAATAGTATGGGAGGAAACCGAGCTTCTTTTGCAAAGTTCTCAATACCACAAATATGTTTTCCGTAACCAAGCCCAAAATCGTGCCGGTCTGGAAGTTAGCCTTATTGTCTCCAACAATGGTCACATAAGAGCCGAAGTCTTTACGGTTCTTAATGATGGAAGTGATTTCAGGAAACAAGTCCGAATTTCCACAACAATCCAAAATAACATCAAACTTTCCAATTTTCTTCACCTCTTCGAGAACTGGGTTCAACATTGACTTGTGTTTGGTGTAATCGATGACTTCCGTAGCACCCAATTCCCTGATGGTCTTTTCTGTACGTTCTGAACATGTCACAACGATATTTTTAGACCCGTATACATTCAGCGCAAGCTGCACACAATATCTTCCCACTGCTGTACCAGCACCCAAAATCAAAACATTTTCAAATGAGTTTCCCTTTTCCACAGTATCGAACATTGTTTGAGCAGTTCCACCCACCAAAGGAAAAGAAGCACCCTCCTGGTAAGAAAGATTATCGGGGATCTTGCGTGCACTGGCTCCATCTTTTTCGAATGGGTTGATCAAAATATACTCGGCTGTAGTGCCAGGTCCAAGCAAAAGTTGATACAATCCTGCGATTCTGTCACCAACAGAAAAGCCAGTAGAAGCAGCTGCACGTGATCCGATTGCAGCAACCTCGCCTGAATAATCATATCCAAATCCCTTGTCACCCTTGAAAATCCATGGCAGCAAACTATTCTTGACGATAAGATCAATCGGATTAAGTGCAGCTGCATGGACTTTCACCAAAATTTGATCATCAGAAGGAAGGTTGAACTTTCCATTTTCAGTCTTGACTGGAAGAGTTGCTTCCACGATGGAAAAGCCCAGGTCTCTGTTCTTGTACTTGACTGCGTTGAATTTAAGCATCTAGAATGATTTGAACGGAATTAATTGTTTTGAAAATATGAACTTTATCAAAAAGAAGACATCATCCCGTCGGCTTGCATTTCACTTTATGTATTGCGGATTTTTGCCACCAAAATGCGAACACGGAACGGAACTTTTACTTTCCCGAGCGCCGCGACATAACCTGCTTGCTCCATGGCGCGTGGTATAGAAGGTGAAGGAAAAGTTTGGAACAAAAGTGATGTCAAAATAAAATTGATCGGGAACGTCTCTTGAAAAATTGAATTTTTGATTGAATTTATCTGTCTTCAAACGGAATCTTATGCTTTAAATAATGAAAAAATAGAAACAACTCACGTTCTGCAAAATTATACATAAACCTTGAACTTGGGTACCCTGCCAGTAGTGAGAGGTAAAGGGAAAGATATTCTTACTACCTCTTGAGCTTTTTGTTGATCATTTATTTGAAAACTTATCATTGTTTTTTTTGCATAAGCCAATTTCTGTGAATTGGTGGATTGAAGGCTTTTCGTTGGCTTGTGTGTCAATGGTTTTTATAAACTGCTTAAAAGGATGAGAATTCTCTCGTGACTCTTTAAATAATAAGGATAAGTGAAGCTTATTCTTGAGCCTTTCGAATAATAGTACTTGCAGAGTTTAAGCTTACAAAGCAGATATAATCACCAGGTGATTTTGTGTATTATTCCTTATTTTACTTTAACTCAGTTGTGAAATCAATTTTCGGCTACTCCTTTACGCGAAAACATTCTTAGCTCACATTGACCACGACTTTTCCTGAAGCTTTGTTGGACTGGAGGCGATCAACAGCTTTCTGGATATCAGCCAAGGGGTACTCGCTATCGATAAAAATCTTCAATTTACCTTCAGCCAAGTATTTCGCACACTTGTCCGGCCATGAACCATCCGAATTCAAAACAGCTTGGGTATAAAAATATGGAAGAAGTCCCAATTTGCCCTTCACGGTTCTGAATATCACACTGGAATTAAATGCAACATCAACAAGTGTGCTACTCTGGAAATTGGCCTTATTATCACCTACAATGGTGACATAAGAGCCAAAATCTTTCCGGTTCTTAATAATTGAGCTTATTTTTATGAACAAGTCGGAGTTTCCACAGCAATCCAAGATGACATCATATTTCCCATTATTTTTAACTGTATTAAGAACTGGAGTCAAAATCGTCTTGTGTTTGGTGTAATCGATGACTTCCGTAGCACCTAATTCCCTGATGGTCTTTTCTGTACGTTCTGAACATGTAACAACGATATTTTTAGACCCGTATACATTCAGCGCAAGCTGCACACAATATCTTCCCACTGCTGTACCAGCACCCAAAATCAAAACATTTTCAAATGAGTTGCCCTTTTCCACAGTATCGAACATTGTTTGAGCGGTTCCCAAAACCAAGGGGTAAGATGCACCTTGTTGAAATGAAAGACTTGCCGGTAACTTACGGGCACTACTTCCTTCACTCTTGAAAGGGTTGATCAAAATGTACTCCGAAGTAGAACCGGGTCCTAGAAATACTTGATATAAACCAGCAATCCTGTCACCAACAGAAAATCCTGTCTTGGAAGAGGCACGTGAACCAATTGCTGCAACTTCTCCGGAATAGTCATTGCAAAATCCCTTGTTACCCTTAAATACCCAGGGAGGCAAACTGTTTTTGATTATAAGATCAAAAGGGTTGATTGCAGCAGCACGTACTTTCACCAAAATCACATCTTCAGAAGGAAGCTTGAAGCTACCATTTCCAATCTTAACGGGAAGAGTGTCTTCCACAATGGAAAAACCCAGGCTTCTGTTCTTGTATTTAACCGCGTTAAACTTGAGCATTTTGTTTTATTTCTGAGATTGAGATTTGGAGTCTTCAAAGTGGATGAGAACACTTAAAAAAAATTTATAAGCTCATCCCGAATCCTTCTACATATTTATATTTCTTTTTTGTTTTGCCACTGAAAAACGGAAACCAAAATACGGACGGAAAATTTTCCGAGCCGTGCTATGAATTGTTTATGAATTGGTTTAGTGAAAGTGGCGTCTAAAGCAACCACATGCAGTGGTGCGGTACTATTCTACCTTTATCCGCGGTACTTCTACGAAATTCTAAAGGAAGTCCAAATTCGCAATGAGGGCTAAATCAAAATTGAATCACCAAGTTGAAATCTTGTTAGAAGGTGTTCAATTATAATGAAAAGCTGAGTTTTACACGAGATATTCTTCCAGGTGTGGATTTTACATATGGTTCAATTGTTACGAGAAAAATTGTGAGTTTTTGGCGGCTTTTCAGGCTTGTCAAGTTTATTAAAAATTCTTACTCGGTAGATCTTGATTTTTGTATGGCATTCCTTGGAATACCAGACCGAATGACTAAAGGCCCCCATAAATTTCGAGCAAAAATCATTCTTTTTGCGAAATTCAAGGTGACACCCAAAGACAAGCATGGAAGGCTGGGGAAGATAAATCTCAAATCTCAAATATCACAGAAAACATTTTGTCAGCTTATTCCCGATAAAATGATAATAACAAAGTCATCTTCACGTCTCTTGAGTGAATAAAAGCGCTTCCGAACATCTCTTAAGCTTTTCAATTATTATATGTAGGCTTTGTATTTCTCTTGTGCAGGCATTTTTCGGATATAGCCGCGAGTTAACTCCAAGCATTTTGCAACAATGGGAGGGTGAAGATCGACGCGTGTGGTGATGAAAAAAGTAGACAAAAGAATTCCGCCCTCTTGATATCTGTTGTTTTTATATATATATATATTCCCTTATAGCTCGACTTTTATTCATCAAGAAAGAATCTAATTTGTCCAAATTTTTACACGATGACACGTACGTACATTTTAAAGACATTACCGTAGAAATGTTTGAGATTTCGACTAACTTCTGAAGCGCATATTATTGATTCTTATTTGAACAGTTTAAAGTTTCCAAGGGATTTAAAAAATGCAGACCCAATGTTTAGCAATGAAGTTGAACGCATGACGATGTCTGTCCGTGAATTGCAAGCCTACATGCAAGAATTCGAAATTCATTACTTTTATCAAAGAAAAGAAACTTTGAAAAAAACAATCGATCCTTATAAATCACAATTTGAATCCAACCGTCCAAATCTGGCTGGACTGGATGTTTATACGTGCAACTTGGCCGGAAAGTGTAAAGCACTAACCGGGGTGAGGAAAAGAAAACGTATCTCTAGGTTGTGTGGGTGCCCTGCAAGATTTGTAATTAATTATGAGGCTGGATACAAACACACCACTCTGAATGAACTCAATGCTGATGAATTTGGCCATCTTAAGGTCAAAATATCTTGGAGATCTAAACACAACCATCTGTTCAATGATTTAAATGTATTTCCCAATACTCCTTTATCAAAAGAAGCTAAAGAGATGTTAAGAATAGCTGTTGTTGATTTTGGGCTTACGTGGTATCAAGTTCAAGCCAAACAAACCGAAGTGATAGCTAATCATGATTATGATGATGTGGTTGTTAAGTCTTGGGAGCTTTTTAAGATCAAATCTGAACACGTTCGATATCAACAAAGTAAACAAGGAACAGGTCAAGGTGTCAGACATACTTCGATAATTGAAAGCTTGAATTGCTGGGCTGAATTGATCACACTAAGTGAAGGATTTGCTCAATACACCAGTACGTTTCAACCTCTTGACGAACACGGTATATTGGATAGCTTTAAAAGTTCCAGGCATGAAGATGTTTGGTCATTTTGTTTCATGTCAAAGTGGCAACGGAAATTGTTGATGGAAAATTCAAAGATGTTCCATCTACACGCCACCCGCAAACCTTACCATGGCCTCAAAACAGATGAAAATGTGTCCTTATTTACACTCTACGTCAAAAACCAAATTACCGGCTGCGGAGCGCCGGCTGCGGAGCGCCAGCTGCTTTTATGTTAACAAATGCCGGGAAGGCACCAGTCATCGCTGATTTTCTCAGGAAAGTAAGAGATTTTGCAGGCTTTTCTCCTACTCAAGCAGTTATTGATTGTGATGATGAAGAGACGTCTGCTTTAAAAGTAGTTTGGGGAGCTAACTTCCCAATAATTTACTGCCGCTTTCACGTCAAAAAGGCATTTGTTAAGCAGCTTAACGCAAAGATCCAGAAAAGTCACAACAAAACGGACATTATGCGGGCCATATCACGCGACTTTGAACGCGTTTTAAAAGGCAAAAATCCCGGGCAAGCCTTTGAAAGAATGAATTGGTTCACGGCTAAGTACGAAGCTCACACTGAATTTATTCAATACGTAAAGAACCAATGGTTTTCCAGAAAGCAGTTTATTATTGAAGGTTTTAATGAGCACATCGTAAATGGACATAGTGTTGAGTCGTTTCATTCTGTTTTGAAGCTGAACGAATTTTTGGGGGAAAAGAGCCAGCAAAGACCTGATGTTTTGGTACACATGCTTTTCACTTGTATTGCTCCATCATACGCCGGAAAGGAATGGCGTACAATTCATGGATACAAAGAGAGGGTTCATGATAGAGCCGAGAGCGAAGCAAAATCAAGAGTGGAGCTTCTTTCGGATGAAAAAATAATGCCTTATGTGTTTACTCATACAGAGGGAAAAGTCACGGTCAATTTATTTTGCGATACCAATAAACCTCACCTTGTCTCCCTTGAAATTGCTGGCCAGGGAAAAAATGCATGTACGTGTCCAGCAAATACCAATAGTTTGTCTTGGTGTGAGCACATGTTTATCGCCGAAAGAGCGTGGAATTCAAATCTTCTTCTCAACAATTATCGAAGCCAAAAGAACAATTTTGACGATTCTTTATCATCTAAGGATAATAAAAACGAATTGAATGATTTCGCAGCTGATCCAACATCTACACATAGCTCTTACGAAGCTGCACCGGAAAATGATGAGAATATTTCACGTGAGTTTCTTGGGAACAATCCTGATTTTCATAATGAGGCCGGCGAAATGGAACAGGCCATCGAAAATTTAAGAAATGAAGTAAAGAAGCAAGTTTCCAGGTTACTTAAAAGAGTTAATACCCATTTACAAGCTCAAACTTCCCCCCAGTCGTTTATTACTCATGGTCAGTCTCTCATTTCACATTTAAATGATTTTTTTCATTCCGTAAAAAATGAACATGAACCACAAGGGCATTAGAGAAGCCAACTTCTTACTTTCATTAAATGAAAAGCTGCTCTTATATAATCATTTATCAATTGCGATTTTGCGCAGATTTTTTTGTAACTCAACGGTCAAAGAGAGTTTATAGTTCCAACTTTGTGTGTAAGGTGCACGCAATTACTCGTCTGATACAATTGACTTTTTCTGATACAAAATTGGTTTCGTCTTAAACAAAACACAATAAGTCTGAAATAATCGATTCTGTCCGATAGAGATCAAATTGTCTGGTCTTCGGTTCAATAATATCTTTTGTCTAACGAAAAAAAAAAGAATTCGCAGCAAAAGGGGGAAGGTTAAAGGGAACATCTACAATGGCCGTGCGAAGGGGCAAGCAAGAGGTTTTCCAAATTTACTTTCAAATTCATACGTGTGTGGGTTTTGAAAATCTGGCAAAGATAAAAATTAAGACGGGCATTCAAATCTTTCAACTTTTCTGCTAATCCTACTATCACATGTTGTCGATAGCAGATTAGATCCTCCTCGTCAATGGAACCGCCCTATCTATAAATTCTCCCACTCTAAACTCAAGCCAAAAAAAAAAAACTTTCGGATTTTCAGAATTGGATTCGAAAGTTTGACTTAAGAATTTGGCCGTGTGGATCAACCGTGAAAAGCACCTGAGTACGGTTTCAAGGGGTGAATTCCGTACTGAAGCTCTTCTGAAACTTAGCCCCCGATTTGTATTAAAAAATATTCCTCCTTTTATTCTCAATGACTAATTGGGCAAAAATTCCTTTGGATAATGATTAAAAAGCAAATTAGAGTAGGGATGTGCGATATGCATGTAAAAAAAAAAAAAAAAAAAAAAAAAAAAAAAAGAGAGGAAAAGCCCAACCAGCCAAATGTTTGTGTGTGAGTTCATGTGAAATTACAGACCGAAAAATGAGCATGGGCCGGAATTTCATCAGCCATAGATTGCTGCCGCACAAACTGCGATTTGAAATTAGTCATAATTGTCAAAAGGTCTATCAATCTTATCAGAAATGTTTTCAATCTTTTTTTTTCCTTGTAATATTTTAATTTTTTGACTTCTTTTTTTTTTTTTATCCCTCTCCTTATGTGTTTTCGAGATACTAACTTGTCCCAAGAGCACTTGCCCTGCAACACGGTCGCGTAAGCCAGCATTTTCCTACCTGGGACCCCAAAACAGCATGTGCGAAAGCCCCCAAGAAAAAAGTATACGATGTGACTTAATTTAGTAACCAAAAATAATTCGGAGTGGAAATATATTCTTGCTTGCTAATTTAGCTGAGATAGCAACTTTGTGAGACCCTGACTGAGCCCCTAAAATTGTTGGCCGAAAAAAAAAACTTCTGTCTTGGCCGATGAATCTTCTGCAGCAAAATACCCCTAAATTCTTAGGCAATGTAGGATGTCCGTTATGAACTGCACAGCATGGCTATCGACTTGTATATAATTGATTTTGCTGGCACTGCGCCGCACCCAGGACGCGTTTTAGAGCATCGGTCCAACAGAGTAGTTACTTTTGCACTAAGCAAGCCTGAAAGTTAAAATTTTAGTATTGAAGGGATTTACTCAAAACCTTCCCCGCTCCAAGACATTTTTTTGGTCAAGAAACTTACAGCACCTGGCGAATCTAATATGTTCAGAGTTATTCGATTTGGAATTGTTTCAAAGTTTCAGCCACGTGAGATCGCGATCACTGTGGCTAATTGACAAGACCAAAAAGCAATGCATCCCAAAGAGTATTTTATTTTGATTCTTTCACTTATAAAATTTGCCCGAGAACTTTTTTCTTATGGCAAATTGCCCCGGCCAGACACCATAGTGCTGGCCGAAAAGCAAAATTGCGTCGAGTAAACCTAGCCAGCATGCACGATTTGGTATTGTCTATTCACTATATGCAGTATATTGAGTGTGTCAGTATCTTTCTGGCTCAGCTTATGCATGAATTAAGTGGTGCGTTTGTTGTTTTTTGCAGCTATCGTTGATGGTGCAGCAAAGGGGAACTATTTTCTGGCCCCCCCTTTCGGGAAACCACCAGATCACGCAGGCCCCTTCCCTCACATGTATAAAAACAGCTTCGAATCCTCCGCCCCCATAATTTTCTTCGTGCTAACTTTCCTTCTTCATTAATATTTCCGTCGTTCATTCACCACTTTCTTTTCGGTTTTAATAATCACTTTCTTCTTCTTTAGGCCAGTCACTCCTTTCTAAGTCTAGCTCACTTTCACTATTTCCATTCGATAGCCGATCTTTTATTGTGTGTTTACTTTCTTTATAAATCAGCTGCTGAATTATCACCCGACAGCCGCCAGCGCCAAAATAACTCACGGAGAAATAATAAATTAAGAAAAATGAAACTCCTTCTCACGATCCTTGCCTCGTACATCGCGTACGCAAATGCCGCCCCAGTTTATGTGACCAAAACGGTGGTCGTTTCCACTCAATATGTTACCGCTACTGTTAACCTGTCCCCTTTGGCTACTGAAGCTACTCCTACTCAGCCAGCGTTACCAGTCTCCACCAGCACAGAAATCCCCGTGCTTACGCAGGTTACTGAAAACACATCATCTGTGCCTCCAGCAGTACCTACCACCACGACTTTACCAACTTCTTCCTCCTCCTCTTCTTCAACAACAACTGCAGCTCCGGCAACAACCACAACATCGACTTCGTCTCTCAATTCGTTTGAGGCGTCGATTCTCGACGAGCACAACGCAAAGAGAGCTTTGCATGGCGCCAACCCATTGACCTGGGACCCTGTTTTGGCAGAGTATGCTGCAAATTATGCCGCCAACCATTTCTCTTGTGACAATGTCCAATTGATCCACTCCGGAGGCCCTTACGGAGAAAACTTGGCAGCAGGCTACGTGGGCGGTGTTGACCCCGTCGATGCATGGTACGACGAAATCCTGCAATACGACTACTCGAACCCAGGATACAGTGAAGCCACAGGCCATTTTACACAACTCATCTGGGCGTCTACGACTGCCGTAGGATGTGCTAAGGTCATGTGTGACAACGCTTGGCGTCAATATACAATTTGTGAGTACAGCCCTGCCGGTAACATTCTCAGCTTGAATCCTGCCACAAGAAACATGTATTTCACGCTCAATGTTTATCCATTAATCAGCTGAGTTTCACATATGTTTTAGAAAGAAATGAAAATTATTAAAAAAAAGAATGTGCATTAGAATCTGTAAGTGTAATGTTTCACCGCAGTCGCGCCGAAAATAACTGAGGATGCAATAATTACAATCGGACAGGTATTTCAATCTTCATGTCGAATAAATAATTATCTACAACGAAACATAAATAATTCAGCCCATGTATTTCTCATAACTCACACGGGGTGTCTTAGTGTGCGGTCAGCAACATATATACTTTTTAACATATAAAAACTAATTTAAATGATGTATAAGAGGCAGCACGCTTATTGCTTCAAGAGAGAAGCGAAGTTAGTGTTCTTGACCTTCTTGGCCTCAACCTTTTGGGAGCCCAACTTCTTCTCAGAGAAGACCTTGGCGTAAGGGTTCAATCTCAACATAACCTGCTTGTTCTTCAATGGGTTCTTCTTCAAGACGTGGGATCTCTTGGTGTGAGCCTCCTGGGCTGGTCTGACGACAGCCTGGATCTCAGCAGAGTTGATCAAAGAACCAAAGTCGGTGGAGGAGACAATGTTGGTTGGCAAGGTGTAGCCGACCTTAGAGGATTGAGTGGCCTCAGAGCCGTAGACGGCGTCCAAGGACTCGAAAGCAGCCTGGGTCCAGATGACGAATCTACCCAAGTGAGCACCTGGAGCCAATTGCAAAAGACCCAAACGAGAGACGTGAGCAACATCGACACCAGGGATGTTTCTGAGGGCGGAGGTAAGACCGTTGTCGTTGGCGTAGACAACCAATGGACCCTTTCTTTGGACAAA
This sequence comes from Metschnikowia peoriensis, assembly GCA_030573015.1. Taxonomy (NCBI): domain Eukaryota; kingdom Fungi; phylum Ascomycota; class Pichiomycetes; order Serinales; family Metschnikowiaceae; genus Metschnikowia; species Metschnikowia peoriensis. Next base: position 656 of record JAJMCO010000278.1, on the reverse strand, counting down.
TCTTCTGTTTCTCAACTTACCCTTACCGGCTCTGATCTTCTTGGACTTGATGACTCTGACAATGTCCTTGTTGGCACCAAGAGCCTTCAAGACGGCAATGGCGTCCTTGGTCTTGGTGACAGACTCGAAGTCGTTGGAGACAACCAATGGCAACTCAGCGACTTGCTCGACTCTGTGACCTCTGGCCAAAACCAAAGAGGTAACGGCGGAAGCGGCAATAGCAGAAGCGGTAGCGTAACGCTTTTCGTTCTGGTTGACCTTCACGTGCCATCTTCTCCAAGTCTTGGTAGGAGCGAACATACGACCACCTCTACACATGTTACCGAAAGCGGCTTGACCGGCACGGTGGGTACCACCACCACCAACTCTTGGAATTCTGGCGACGGCACGACCGGTACCCCAGGACTCAGCGGAGGTTTGGTGGCCGGCCTTCTCAGAAACAGCGTAAGCTTGTCTCTTGTTCTTGTTGATTCTGGTGAAAACAGAGTGAACAATGTCGGCTCTAACTGGAGCGGCAAAGACAGCTGGCAAAGGCAATTGGGCGGAGGTCTTCTCGCCGGTGGCGGAAACAACGGAAACTTGAGGACGGGACATGTTGAGTATGATGAAGAAGAAAAGAAAAGAAGGAGAAGAGGAAAAATTTTCACCTTTTTTTT
>JAJMCO010000277.1:0-15516 GCA_030573015.1 Metschnikowia peoriensis | reverse complement strand
AATTGAGGTAGATGTTTAAGTAATTGTAGCAGAGTTCCACATTTTGCGAACCAATCAACTTGTTCATAAACTCAATTGGCGTAAGATTCAAGATACGGAAAAACTTATCCCAGAAATGCACTTCGATTTTCCGCAAGAAATTCACGTAGATCGTGTCTGCAGCTCGGTTTACGTTCACAAGCTCGCACACTTTATCGAATGACCCTTTGTTGTCAATAAACTCCAACTGCTCAAAAAGCAAAAGCTCGAGGCAAAAAGTGTAATTCTTGAACTCTGAGTACTTATCGTTTATGAGATGTTTATCCAAATCAGCCTCGAAAAGATCGCGATGAACGAATTTATCCAATATCAGCAAGCGCCCTGGCTTTTGCTTCACTATTAGATTTTCATTTTTCCAGAGCACTTGTTCTTCAAATCCGGAAATGCAAATTGTACCATTAGACTGGTAGATTTGCACCGAGGTGAACCCCGAGGTGTGCGCTTTCACCGGCTGTAATTTTTGTGGGGTTTTTTCTTCAGCTGGAATCTCGGCGCCCTCAAAATCGTATGGCCGTTCCAAAAGCTCGAGCAAATCGTAAGTCAAAATATCGTCACCTTTATAAAGCGTGACGAACGATCTGCTCGTTGTCTCGGTAAATTGCATGGTGCTTATTTGGACTCTTTCCACCGCCCCATTGACTTTAATCAAATCATACATATTACTGGTCTGAGTACGCAGTATTGTGTGTCCATTTGAAAGACCAGTCTCTTGCCATTGGTTTTTCAAGAGAAAACAATCGCCATTATCTAATAAAAAGAAGAAATGTTTCTCGGAAATGGTGTATAGTTCCCGGAGTGAAGAGAGTGGGAGTTTGTGTTTGATGCTAGAAAGATGGATTGTCTTGCGCACCTTGATTGAAATTTTCGATGGTTCTTGAGCCGTCTGGTTAGATTTATCTGAAAGGCTAATGGTTCGAATATCAAAGTCAATCATGATTATTTTCATGTCGTGGGTGACCAATGTTAAAGTACTGATATCAGTATGATCTGCATCAGATACTTCCATGTGAAGAATCTTATTTTTGAAGGTATGTCTCCAGCAAATAAGGTCACTATCAAACTTAAATTTCACGCCGCCAGCACCGTTTTTCGCTTGTCTCGTATCCAAAAGAATTAATTCATCAATCATAAGATCTGCAGTTGTTTCAGGCACGGAATCTTCTCTTTGCGCTCGGTTCACCACCAATAGATAGTCGTCGATCCAAACATGGTCCACGACATTCATCTGTCCAATAAAATGGTTATAGAATTGAAACCAATAGACCTGGTTATATTCCAGCCCAAATCTTATTGGCGTCGAAACAGCAATTTCAGCCCCATGTGCAAGCGAGAGTTGATGGTGTTTATTGATACGTGCGTTGAAAATTCCGGTAGGTTTCTTCAGCGGTTTTTTCAAAGAGACACCATTTATCCACTGGAAATCTGCCAAAAATCTCTGAGCAAACGGCGGAATTGGGAACCGTGCAAAAGAGCCCTGACCTCTTGTATCAAGGCGGCTAATATAGTCGGAATCATAGAAAAGCGGCTCGTTTTGCTGGCCATATATAGAACGCAAAAGATTAACTTTATAGAGGTTTTGCAGACTTGAGTTCACGAGGTATAAACACTGGGCATTTGAAGAAACAGCGCACATCAAAATCTTACAGAAATCTGTAAGGTTATCTGTCAGACTTTTATTATGTGAAGTAGCACTTTCCAGTTCTAGGGCAGTAACTGCAGAGTCGAAATACACAAAGCCAAAACGGGAATAAAGTTTCCAAAACCCGGTGTCCACATTTATGCAATAGAAAAAGTCGCCACAAGGAGACCAGTGTAATTTGAAATTGGAGGGCTCCGGGAATTGGCAAAGCGTTTTGATTAACCGGAATCGTGGCGGTTTACCTATTTCACACGTGAGTGTATAAAGGGATAATGTTGTTTTTGTTTTGATAAGAACGAGATCTGATTGAGGATTAAATTCGATGATTTCAGCAGACGAGTCGAGCTTTGTTAGTAAAGTATGAGTCAAAGAAAGATCGGTGCCATTAAATTCAAGCACTGCCAATTCATGGAGAGAATTCACATGTAAAAAGCAGTTTTGCGTGGGACAATATTGTAAGAGCACGGTGTCGTAATACCATTTAAAGCCTGCAAGCAGAACCACCTCGCTTTTCAAAGTCCGCGTGTTCAAAACTTGCATTTTGCTGTCGTTGGTGTAAAAGATAAGGTTGCGAGAGTTGGGCTTACACCAAAACCACGAAATTGGTGCCAGAAGATGGAGAATCTTCACGAGAGTTACTTTAACTAACGGAATATACGTATTAAGCTGGTCGTCACAGACGGAGTCGTTTTCAAAGTGCTCAACGCTGGCCATATTTGCGCCCATAGATGAACCATGAATGAGTGAGCGAGTGGCCGATTTAAACATGCTGGAAAGCGAGTTTTTCGAGTTGTTTGCCGCCAAGGGCAAGCTATTTTGAAGCACAGTTTCGGTGTTTGCCGAATCGGCGACCTCGTATAGCGATTTCCCGTGATTGACTGAAACATGGAATATCAACACAAAGTTCAGTTTCGCGAGCACGTGCACATCTAGAACCGCCATTTTCTCGAGCTGTGCCAGGGCTACAGCCACATGACAAACACGTGCATCGATGGAAACACCGTGGCTTTCCACACATTCCAGTGAACGCGTATGTGTGGCCACAGGAAGAAACGTTTCGGCGTGGAAAAGAACCACCGATGTTGTGCTCACTAGCACCAATAATGGCGTGTGCGGGAGAACAAAAAATGCCACTATAGGCGATGCCAAGGGTAGAGGTACTTGAAGTTGTGGCAGCGAAGATATCCAGACCATATTTGATGGGGAATTTATTGGAAAAAATCGGGATTTGTAGGTCAATTTATTTATTTCAATTCGAAGGTGAAAGTTAGGGCCAGGCTCAATGTTCTGGCCCTGGAAACGCGGGGCCGCGCGCTTGGGAGATCCTGTGCCAGCTTGGGGCCGTTTACTGATAAAGGCCTGGCTTGGAAGTTGGGATTAATAATTATGTTTGAATTCTATTAAGATCAACAAGTTTTTTTTTTTTTTTTTTATATTCTTCTTTTAGATATTTTTTTAAAACAGGCTTTTCAAATAAAATTCAAAAAAGAAAAAAAAGAAGAAAAGATCTATCAATTTGGCTGCTGAGGTATAGATAAATAACTGTTTGAATCAACAAAGCATTTCTTTACAGATCCTCGGACGCTTTAGGCCCGGAGGCACCGAGAATTACAGTAAACAGCCAGTTTCGTTCTTCGCATCAATATCTGCTTAGATAACTTGTTATGAGTCCAGGCGAATACTGTATATATGCATATGATTAATATGTTTTTGATACTAGGTATGAGTTTCTGGGGATCTTTATCTTTATCTTTATCTTTATCTTTATCTTTTCTTTTTTTTTTTTCCCGGAAGAGACAACAAATTCTCATTCTATCGGTGAAAATTAGAGTCGAGTTACTTGCGTGAATCAGGGTCGGTTTTGCAACTTAAAGTGACGAGAATCGGAGCCAGGTTCCAAGTTCAAGATGCATACAAAAACAGCTCTGAAATTCTCTGATTTGCGGAAAATAAATCACTCATCTTCTTGAGCCATAAATCCGAATATTAGATTGTTCACAAGATTGGCCGGAAATTTTCTTCCCGTACCTCTAAGTGTTGGCCTTGTTGCATCTATCAAAAATAATGCACACATGTTATTTCATCACTTAATAACCTCGTAAATTCTTCGTTTCATTTATTCTTCTCTCATTCAAGAAAGTGTGAGTTTTCCAAACTTGATAACGCTTATATTAAAAGATTTGCATTTCGATATGTACGTAAAACCCGTCCTTTCATTTTTCCGTCCTCAAGCAATTTGCCAGCAACAAATACGCCTTTTATGCAAGCAACTTTAAGATTCTAATAAACTGGTGGACATCATAACACCTCCACATATTTTTTACAAATGGAAACGAACTTAATATATCCCACCAAGATGATTCCACGAATTCACACAAAACTTGGTTTCTTTATCTTCAAATCTTCCGCACACTTCACACACTTCAAAGAATTCACTAAGAACTAGTTTATCATAACAATGAAAATTCACCTTATGACGAAAACATTTTGGATATAAAGAGGGGTGGACACGCATCACACCAAAAACACAAATTTTACTATCATATTCCGTATGTTCAGGGCCTTGCAAGATATGGTATTTGTTGTAACTGGACCGCAACCGCTTTTGAAGATACTTTTCGTAGCTTTCCCCGACAAGTTTGTCGATTTCGTACTTAAAACCTTTCCATTCGTGGCTAGACTCCAATACGGTAAATTTGATTTTGCTTGTTTCCAAGCAAATTATATTGTTCCTACTGATCAAATGCGCAATGCATGTCTCAGCATCAGCAGTTCCAGGATCCTCTTTAACCAAACGCTCTAGGAAAAAACTGTTGAAGATCCTCTTTTTTTTATCCTCTTCAGATGATTTTTCTCGTAGTTCGTAAAATCCGGTGTCTGATTTGAACTCCAATATGCTTCTGGAGAGTGTGCTCAATGAGACATAAGTCGATATCATACCGCGTAAAAACTTCACTTCCTTCAGATTGAAAATGGCCCATTCGCTTGAACTGATAGCTTTGGCAGCTTTCACCTCTAAATGGTCGACCTCTCTCTGATTACTTTCCAGATCTGCAAAGGCAATTAGTCCTTGGCGCACTTTTTCTAAATGAAGTTCAAAGTTTCTCAAGACTTCTTCGGGACCCAGATTCGAAGAGGACTCCGGTGAAGAATTCTCAATTGAAACATTTAAAATAATCAGCCCACGTTGTCTCCCGGTTTTTACGCGTACAAACTGATGAATCTGTTTAGCGGAGAATGCAAGACCTGTAATACCAGAATCCCAACTTATCTTGCAAAGATATTTCTCTGGAATCAGACGATAATAGTCTATGATTAAGTGGGTCCATTCCACTTGTTCTTTGAGTATGGGGTCCAATGCAAGTAGACTAGAATCGGTTTCTGGGAGCTCCCCAAACTCTTGAAAATGTTCTACTAGCTCGTATATGTTGGGTTGGATTGGTTGCTCAAGGTATAAATATCGTAAAGAAAGAAAGTTCCTAAGGCTGGTGATTTGCGACATTTATGGTGAAATTTTTATTGGCCCCCTTCTTTTTTTTTTTTTTTTTGAAAAGATAAGTGGGCTTTATTTCTTTGCCTTATCTCAGCCCCTTTATATATTTTTCTATTTCCATTTTCGTATTTTGCCATCGTATTTAGCATTACGACTCGCCACGCCACCCAACGCGTAATATGCAGGTTTTACGACCGATTCAATGTTTGCATCTGTACAAGCGTGTTTTTAAACTCACTAATATCTGATAACCAGCTATTCCATCGATAAAAAAAAAAAAAAAAAGAATTCCGTTGCAAAAAATTGACTGAAAGCCGATCTCTAAACTGTGAGCTCAGTGGGGCCGAACACAGCAGTATGCCTACTTTTTAAATCTTGCACCTTTTTTGATTAAGTTTATTTCATCATGGTGTTTTGGGGTTATTATCAAGTAGAATATCAAATAAAGCGGCATCATCGCTGCCAAATATTTTATATGCCTCTCGGACCAAGATCCAGCATTGACTACGCTGCCTGGCATACTTGAAATCCTAAAAGAAAAAAAAAAAAAAAGAAAAATCTTAATGAACAATGCCCGCTCTATCATCTTGGTTTCAAGAGCTTCAGAAGCGAGATTTTTTTCGTAATTAGCTTTTGTTTCCGTCTATGAAAGGGGGAGTCAAGTCAACTTTCTTGTTTTATTCTGTGTTTTCAACCTTCACAAAAAAGAAAGGACGATTGAAAATAGATTTAAGAATCAAAGCATAGTTATTTTCTTCCGCAGACGTATTTTCTAGCAGAAGTATAAACGCTCATATTTTGAAAAAAAGGGTACTCTACTATCATTAAAAAAATTGGAGAAAAAAAATAAATTAATTGCGTAGCTAAATGAGATGGAAATTCTAATGCACTTGTCTTGCTAATAAAGTTTCGGAGAGTCAACTCTGAATGGTCCCAGTCAAAGAAGCTTTTTGGTTTTCACTGTCAGATTGCTACACGAGCTCAGTCATAGAACTTACTGTTTTTCTTCTTGTTCTTTTTTTTCCTTTTTTTCTTTTTCCTCTTGTTCTTTTTTTCTTTCTTTTTTGATCAATAAAGCATCTGCTTCCAGAGTTGGGTTACATTATTCATGGAAGTCTCTAGGAGTGTGTCCTAAAATGGCAGTTTATTATATAAAAATCTAAAAAAAAAAACATATAAGAAAACAGAAAAAGTTAGCAACTTTCATTAAAGTCCGATATTTTTCAAATTCAGCGAAACAGCCAAGAACTCCTTCCGAACCAATGATAATTCTGCTGCAGAGAAAGCAGTACAGATTAAGTCAAGAAGTACCAAGATAGACCATGTAATAAGACCAGCCTTCCAACGCCAGAAAGAGCCCTTTTCAATAATTTCAGCTTTTCTAGTGAACAAGGTTGTCACTAAAACACATAGTCCAAAGGTGAGAGATCCAAACAAACCAATGACCCCCGAATACAAGCTGATGTACCAAAGCAAATTTTTCTCGTGATGTTCTAAATAGTTTCTCATGCCCACATTTTCCTTCCACACATATTGCGGCACACTTCTCCACGCTGTGAGTCCACTGAAATCCTTGATAACACGATGCACAACAAGAATAGTGATAATCAGCATGATTGAGACTACACAGATCATACGCTTAAATGCAGAGGACTCACTAAGAACCTTGGGCTCCTCATCCACTCCTGCATGTTTCTCGAGGTCTTTGCTGGTGACCATTACGTGATTTGATTCTGGCTTCAACTCCGAAACTACTTTGGTTTTTCCGGCCGGAATCTCGGGCTCTGTTTCGGTTCTTTCGGCGAGATTTAGCCACCCGCTCATCTGCATCGCGTGTGATACTTCTAGTTCTCTGGTATAGTTGCTCAAAGAGAGAAAAGGAAAAAGTAGAGAGAAAAGGAAAAAGTAGAGAAAAAAGAGAAAGTAGAGAAAAAAGAGAAAGTGGAGAAAATGGGAAAAAAACATTCCGCACTTATCAGAGGCAAATTGCTACTTCGCTCGGGTCTTGACAGGAGTATGCACTCCTGGTGACGTGAGGCTTTGCGGAAATGAATTGGTGCGTGCATGATGGAAACCTCATTTCCTTAATTAGAGAATTCCCGCCTTATTCCGAGTTTTTACCAGGATCGAAAAAAAAAAAAGCAAAAAAGTGGTTTGCGATTCCACCGCTTAGAGAAATTACAAGCCAAACTTTCAATCAGTTGTAAATATTGATTCAGAAGTCGAGTCGTTTCAAACACATAAATCGAACAGCGCGACTAGTGAAAGGAAGAAGAGCAGTGTTCTTATTTATAGATAAACCGATGATTAGAAAATATTGAGAGAATTCCAAACTTGGTTAAAAGTTGCTTTTACCTGTAAAAGCGTGATTCAAATTCTTACTGGCTGCAGTACAAACTCCTACACACTGCTGTTCGATAGGACTGGTGGAATTGGCTTTAGAATCAAATATCTTCATTCATTTGTTGTTTCTATAAATGCAATTTCGTCAATTTCGTCAATTTAGAGATCCTTCTATCCAAGTACAGGGCTTTACAGTGAAAATAAGGTTTGCAATTCACCATTAATGAATATTTCGAGGGAGCGAAAACAAAAATAAAAGAGGAACAAGAAAAGTAATTGAGGAAGTCATTTTAGAAAAGACCAAGAATTGGAAAACTGTTCTTAATGAAAGCGATAAGTGTTCGTCCATCGCACACGTGATGTGCTTTTTCTCCAATTCGGGCCCTGTTAGAAACTGCCGAAATTCACCTCCTTTTTGGCGAAACTTGAAAGCTGTGAAATGTCAATCGAAGGGTTAAATTACGGATAAGATGGAAGTACGTTTCCGGGAAAAACCTGTCGTTAGTATAATCCTGCTTGTTTTTTTTTTCTTCACGCCCTGCAGCAGCAGTCAAGACAGAATTCGCCAGTGAGAGCCTTCTTTGATCTGAAAAATCTCGTATTTATCGAGGTGTGCACGGAATTTGGCCGTTCGTATTTCTCCAATAGGCGCAGAAGACATTTATGTATAAAAGGAAAAAACAAGTAGAATGTCACATAGGTAAATAATAAACAGTAAAGAAATTGCAAACTCAAATAAAAGTAAAGATAAAATAAAAATAAAGATAATATCCGGGCGTGGTTTCTTGTTGCAGGAATGATGATGGAAAATATGTCTACGTCTGGATTTTGGGATTCTGCAAGTTGCGGAAAAATAAATACAAGTAAATTTGCGGCTTTTCGCGTTCAGTGAAGCTGGTGCTGTGGGGCCATCAAAGTTCAGTTCGGCGAAGTTCCGACTTTATTTTTTTCTCTCAATCAAACTTTTGACCATTTTCTTGCTGAAGTTTTCTTTTTTTCTTTTTCTTTTTCTTTTTTTTGACCTTCTACCACGTAAAAAATTCAATTTGGGTTTCTGGAAGATTTGCGTGCTAAAAAACCCCAGGTGTATTAGTTGAATTGCGTTTGATCTCTGATAAAATGTGAATGGACATGGAAATTGATCTAAGACTTTTCCCATCACCAAAAGCCGACTGTTCTATTTTATCTTTTCTTCATTTTTTATGAAAATAATGTTTTATCCACATAGTGATTTAATTTTATTGCCTTACTCGACAATACCTTACCTCACCTAACCTTTTAATTAATTCTCAACTGACAGAGGCCAGCTAGCCGTTTAAATTCAGCTTTTCGAACTTCTCTTGCGCTAGGACAGATCGTGTTACGTATGAGAAAGAATACTAAACTTTTTTCTCTTTCTCTTTCTTCCCTTTATCCTTTTTCCTTTCGGCACATGCTTAACCAACGGCCAAAGACACTGAATGAAGTACTCATTAGGTTTCAGCAAGGCATCATTATTTTCACTAAAAATGAAGGGGAATGGATTTCTATGTGATTGGGATGTGACCCTTCACCAAGAATGCACACCTTCAAAATAATTGTTGGGTTAAGTTAAGCCCAGCGTCCTTAGATTATTTGCACCCTTTTAATAAAAAATTAATGCACTGGAGCCGGCCACAATTGTACGTTAATCTCTTACAGAGAAAGAAAGCCAGAGAACGATGATATGTACATGAACTTACTTTTGAAAGTGGGGGTACTCAAATAGCCTTGAGGAATCTTAACGATATAAGTGATATCGTAAGTTGCATCCATCAGATCGTTGGTTTCGATAAGTGATTTTGAAATATGCACAATTCGGTCATTTCAGAGATTCAAGAAGGGTAAATCGAGTGAATAAGACGCTAACTAACTTTGCAATTATATGGTTGCACGATACATCTGATCTTGAGCTTTGAGAGGAATTGTGTAATTTATGGGACATACAACAAAAGAGAGAGGTGGTTATCACTGACAGGAAGCAATTTCAAAGATCCCTAGTATAGATAAGAAATAAAGTCTTTTTCATCCGTTGCACATTCTTTCACCGATTCAAATTAACGCTGCAACAATTAACTTATCAATTGATTGATCGATTTAAGTCAGATCAAAGAATAGATCTACAGGGATAGAAACAGAACTGGATACGTGCATTTATTTGTACATTAGATAAAAGAGATAGGTGTAAAGACGAGAACAATATACGTCCAAAACAACACAAGGCCACCACTTTTAACGGTAAGACTTTTGGAATCTGGCTCTGGCACCACGACCACCGAACTTCTTTGGCTCCATTCTTCTGGAGTCGGCAACCAACAAGGACTTGTCGTAAGAGGCGAAGATCTTCTTGAGCTCGTTCTTGGAGGCCTCGTCAACGTATTTTTGGTGGTAAGCAACCAAACCCTTGGCAATGGCCTGTCTGATGGCGTAAACCTGAGAGACGTGACCACCACCGGTGACCTTGACTCTGATGTCAATAGAAGCGAACTTGTCCAAGCCGGCCAAGGTCAAAGGCTCGTAAACCTTGAAACGCAAGATCTCTGGTTGGACCAAGGTGATTGGGGTACCGTTGACCTTGATCAAACCCTTACCGGCCTTGACGTGGGCGACGGCAGTAGCGGTCTTCTTCTTACCGAAAGTCTGTATTGTTAGTATGATGATTATTTTTGAATGATTTACGATTTAAGAAAGTTTGGTGCTGTAATGGATGAGAATTTCTGATGAAGATTATTGGATGGAGAATTTCGGGGTCTCAAGTAAGGATTAAATAAACGAATTGGCAGGATTTGCAGGTCGATTTGAAGGGAAAAAAGTATCTTTCAGTTCAGGGACTTTTGATATCCCTCTTTTTTTTCCTTCCCTTCTCTTCAGCTTTAGATTTATGTTCGGACATATGATTTCTTATGACCTTATATCTGGATATTTCCATACTTCACAAAGCTTATGGATGATACATTTTTTCTTGTTTTTGTTTTCCAGGTTTTTTCATATCGGAGTCTCTCTTCCAGCAGCAGCAACTCAGCATATTCAAACATACCTGGACAGATGGAGTGGACATCTTTATGGAGAAAATAGGTATATGAAAAGAAAAATCCGGAAACTTTCAATAGAGGAGAAAAGTTTTTTTTTTTTCCGCAGTGCGAAGCGTGGTTTGCGAGAGCGCACACCGAAACGCTGTGGGCCTGCACATAGCGGCAGGCTCGATAGAGCCAAACTCTCCAGTTTTGAGTGGGTATTTAGATTCTGTTAGCGTGAAAAAATCACGTGATTGCAGAAACTGAGAGGCGCGCCGCGCTGATGGGATCACGTGACCCAGAGACTGGCAGAGCAGTGTCTTTCTGCAGTCCGCCGCACCCTTTAAGCACTGTACACGTGACTGCTGTGACTGCGAAAATCCGGTTTTTTTTTTCTCAATTCCACACACGTTAACCAAAACCTCCTGCGCGCAGTGAACAAGGCTGCTTAACTATGGGGACAGCCCTCTGTTGGAGGGGCCACCAGTGCCTCCTGCGTACGCCGAGTTCGCGCAAAAAAAAAAAAAAGTTCTCACCAAAAAACCATCGTTAATTTTTTTTCCTCTCTCCCTCTCTCTCTCCTAAAGCAACAAAAATGGCTATCTCTAAAAACCAACCCTTGTTGAAGAACCACTTCAGAAAGCACTGGCAAGAGCGCGTGCGTGTGCACTTTGACCAGGCCGGTAAGAAGGCTTCTAGAAGACAAGCTAGATTGCAAAAGGCCGCCAAGGTTGCCCCAGCTCCTGTTGATGCTTTGAGACCTATCGTCAGATGTCCAACCATCAAGTACAACAGAAAAGTGAGAGCCGGTAGAGGTTTCACTTTGGCCGAGATCAAGGCTGCTGGTTTGTCCGCCAAATACGCCAGATCCGTCGGCATTGCCGTTGACCACAGAAGACAAAACAAGTCTGCCGAGAACTTTGACGCTAACGTCGCCAGATTGAACGAGTACAAGTCCAAGTTGGTTATTTTCGACAAGAAGTCCAAGGCCGAGGGCGAGCAAATCAATACCGCCGCTGCCTTCCCAATCAAGCAAGCTTCTCTCGAGACCACCACCAGAGCCGTCGAGGAGCCATCTCAAGCTGCTTACACCACCTTGAGAGTCGCCAGAAACGAGAAGAAGTACTGGGGTATCAGAGAGAAGAGAGCCAGAGAGAAGGCCGAGGCCGAGGCCGACAAGAAGAAGAAGTAAGCGGACAACCCCATTTCTCTTACTCTCCATTCTCATTCGTACTTAGGTTTAATACTACTAAACAGGTAATTTTTAATTTTGATTGTTCTGATCGTTTGATGGGGCAGTCAATTGTAGATTAAACACATTCACAAAGCATAGATATCCATTTCACTTTATCATTTTGAGAGCTGTGCTCTTACGATATTTGAATAAGCTCAATGTGGCTGACGGGAAGCTATAATTTATTCTTTGATGGAATGTTTAACGATAATCCAGGTTCTTAACTTAACCTACTGGAAAATAACTCAATGCTGTAAACGTATGTTTGCAACACCCATTGCTGAAATGGGTTTGAAGGTCATCGCAAATCGTTGCATAAGTGTATAACGATAATTATCGCCAATAACCGCTTCATCTCTAAGTGAGGCATATAGGAATATAACGATATTCTTCTACAATAAAAGTAATTAACTTCAAAAAGAAAAATTTCACGAGAACCGAGGTCGTATACTCAACATATATAAACATTAAACTACCCAGGGGCACGATTAGTCGAACAAACCGAAACCCATGTCGTCGTCGGACTCCTCCTTGGCCTCTTCCTCCTTCTCCTCGGCGGCCTCCTCAACGGCACCACCGGCAGCGGCACCAGAAGCACCAGCAGCGGCAGCTGGGGCAGCAGAGAAGTTGAAGAAGAAGTCCTTCAAGTTCTTACCCTCCAAAGCCTTGGCGAAGAGGTCGGCCCAGATTGGCTCGAACTCGATTTTGGCAGCAGAGACCAAAGTGGACAATTTGTCGGAGGTGATTTCGACGTCGGCGTCGGCCAAGATCAAGGCGGCGTAGGACAAAGCAGATTCAGTAGACATGGCGAACTAGAGATAATCAATTTAAGCAATAGGCAGACTATTCTTAGTTTTGAATGAGTGTAAAGAAAGAAAAAACGCGCCGGGCGAACTTTTTTCGCTACTGCGAAGTTCACAGTGCGGGATGCGGAATGGGTGGGTTTCCCAGAAGTCACGTGTGCGCAGTGGGGGCTGAGCCCTAGAGGGTGAGGAATGCAGTCAGTGCTCGTGTCGGGCCATATTTTGTTTGCAGCCACTGTTGTTGAAAACACGAGGCCATTTTAAAGGAATAGAATGGTATTTTTGGGCAAGTTTTAATATTCATTTTTGAATTTTTTGAATCGTTAATATCTTTTGATATATGGAGATGAAAAGTCACGGGCGGAATATGTTTCAAGCAGTCGCGGAATTAGGCTGTTCTAGTTTCCGTGAGTTAGACCTCAGCTGCAAAAAATACTTTGTCAACAACACGAACTGTTTGAATTATTATTGTTTGTGGGTTTTGAAGGTAGTAATAGACATATTATTTTGCACCTCTTGTTTCTGATACGATATGATATGTGTTGGTCTTAGACTTTCACCAAGATAATTGCAGACACTATATGTCCACTCTTAATTAAGGTTGATGAGATTACTTTCGAACAATCTATGAAAATATTGCCACCAACTTGATAAAATATAATATCGTTAATTAACTGTTGCTTACTGGAAGAAAAATCGGTAAAACGGAATTTAACTGAAGATTTTACAATCCTTAGATCACCATACACGCAATGCTTTGAGCTACAACGTTATACACTTCCAAGGCGTAGAATCTAGTAGCTATTCACTTCCTTGATCAGGCATCGATTGCACTAGTAATATAAGTATTGAACATTTTTTGCTTTATTAGGTGAAAAATCTGGGGATTTTGTGGCAACTGCAGCATGTTTACTACGACGTATCTGGAACATGATCATAGGCTTAGCGCAGAATGTTTTTAACGCAGCTGCCAAAAGTTCGGGGACAACTTTATTGCCTCTAACCAACCAGAAGTAAACATGACTAAAGATCCAAAAGCGTGAGAAGCATATTATGACTTATTACCTTAATTATAGTCGATATCGTGTTTCCGAGTTATCAGACACTTCACAATGCACAACCAATACAGTAAAGAGACATCAAAAATCTGGGTTTTAGCATTGGTGATAACTGATGATAAATGAAATTCAAAATCGGGCTAAATGATAGCGTTGGTCTTTAAATCGTAACAGAAGCACAAATTATCACTATCACCTTCGACCATGAAAGATTATTATGATCAGCTTGATTATAACGATTATATACAATTTGACTCCAAGAATTAACATCCAACGACTATTCCATGCTATCTCTGCGCAGGCAATAATCCAAATACCACGGCTTGGTCCATTTTCTGATTCTTTTACCGTAAATTATGAAAGGTACTCCAGCCCCCATGATTACCAATGTGACCACTGCTAAAATAATAAATGTCTTTGTGTTTCCCATAGCGTCAAGCCAAGGCGAACATGCAAAAGTGAAAATGCACCCAAACATATTGTTTATCACCGAGACTCCCGCCATCATTTCAATCACCATATCAGGATAGGCGTCCATCAAGTAGCCCATAGAAACGTCTCCCGAAGAACCAAAACCAACACCAATTAACGCCAATCCCAAGTACGTAGGGAACCAGTGCCAATGTTGATCTGTACCCACAGCAAAAAGTATGAGCCCCACTGGGGTGAGGATTGCAGGAATCATCAAGAAGTATAGCCGGTACTCTGCTTCCTGGATCCCGCCATTTCTTTTCGCCATCCAAATAGTGAACCAGTCACTTACTATTCCCGCATAGACACATCCAATAACTGCACCGATCAAACATGGAACATTCATTATTGCAACCTTGTTATTCCCGTAGTTATATGGAGGATCGTAGTATTGATCGTCCTCTACTGTGAGGTAAAATGTCAAAAGCGCATCTTGCATTCCCCAAACGAGCCCTGAAAAAATGGTGGGTGGGAAGAGAAATACCCGGAAAAGCAATAGGAGACGCTGCAAATATTGCTTTATTCCCATGCCAACCAAATTGGGCGCTTTAGTGATCAAGGCCACCAGTTTCCAGTAGCTCATTTTCGGGTCATTGGCCCCTCTTTTAAGTGTCACTGCAAGCTCTAAGTCATTACTATGCGTAGACATGTTTGAGCTAACGGAGCCTTCGTCCCTCACCAATCCTTGCTCGATTTCCTTTTTCACCTGTTTTTCGGTCTTGACATCAAATGTGCCTGCACTTGTTTGTTGGACCACACCCTGGTATTTCTTACGGTCAAAGGCTGTTTCATGCATCCCAAAAACAATCACTGCCAAAAGTCCGGCTGAAATGAAAACAGCGATCCAGCCAACCCACCTGAAACCAGCTCCTTCAACGACGAAACCAGCAATTAATGGACCCAAGTAAGTTCCCACAGATGTGGCCAATATATAAACGGTCAAAACAGCTCCGAGCTGATGCTGGAAGTACATATCAGTGAGCGATTGTTGCACATGTGCTTCAGCACAGGCTTCAGAGGCCCCGACAAATAATTGGGACCAAACTGTATCGGCCGTTCTTTTACAAAGTGCAAACCAAATTGCCCCCAAGAGACCCACGGAAATACATATGACATACGAAAGTTTCCGTCCGTAAAGACTGGCCACGGGCGTAAGTAGAAAAGTGGTCCAGCCAATGGCGATGAAAAGAACTCCTGCGCCTGTGTTCATGGCTGCATAACTGATTCCATATTTGTCATTCAATGAGTCCTGTGTAGCAGCTGCATCGTTGGAAGTGGCAGCAGTGAAACCCGTAATAAACGCCAAAAGAAGAAAATTCCATAATTTCTTGCTTCGTACCCAATTGAGCGGGTCGTTCACTGAATCTGAAGGCTGGGGAACAAGAATCACATTATCCTTGGTCA
>JAJMCO010000276.1:0-15617 GCA_030573015.1 Metschnikowia peoriensis | reverse complement strand
CATCACACTACCGCTTTCGGCAAAAGATATTAACTTTGTAATTAAAAAAATAAAGAATACATATATCTCAAATTCATGCACATAGGAATTTTCATTGTTCCACCCAATCTTGATATCCTTTGCCCCTGATGAAACCAAAATCATCCGATATTTGCCCGGTATGCACATGCAAGACTCTCGAAAGCATCACTGGTGTTAACGAGCAAGCCAACATTTCTTGGATTCGTTGCGATATTTGTCGTCAATGGTACCATAGCTTGTGTCTCAAATTAACTGCTTCTCGTCTTGGTCAAATCTCTCTGTTTCATTGCCCTGAGTGCGAAGAAGAACATGGACCGTCACATCTCAAACGCCAGCTGAAAAGAGCTCGTGTGAAAATCGATTATGTAGCCTTGGATCAAGGTGAAACATTTGCAGTGGATAAATCTGTACATCCCCATGTCTCTAACTTTTCAGCCTTTCAACCTTCGGTCGATCGTGCAGATATGAAGCAAAACTTTATTGACGTTCTAGAAAGTCACGATCTTCGCAAAGAATATGTATTTTCCACCGGACTACCCAAACCCGTGCTTGTTCCCAACGTCACCGAGGAAAGTGGCTTGTTGCTTCCGAAATCCCGTGAAAATATTACAGTAAATTACGTTGCCGAAAAGGCTGGATTAGATCATCAGGTAGAAGTAATGGATGTGCTTTCGCAGCAAAGTGAACAGCCCGCTTGGTCTTTGAGGCAATGGCGAGATTATTTTTACACCCCAGAATCTGAGAGAGACCGTATTCGAAATGTCATATCCCTAGAAGTTTCACATGTGGAAGGGCTAGGCACAAACTTTACCCGTCCCAAAATGGTGACGGATTTGGATTTGGTAGACAAAGTATGGTGTGATTCCGATGGCCATGACCAGAAAAGACCACAGGTGACAGTCTATTGCCTCATGTCCGTAGGAGGCTCTTACACTGATTTTCATATCGATTTCTCCGGAACGCCGGTCTACTATACGGTTTGTCACGGAGCCAAAACATTTCTCATGTACCCGCCTACCACGGAAAACTTGGCACTATATGAGAGCTGGTGCTTGGAGCCGCAGCAAAACTTTACTTGGTTTTCCGAGTATACTAAGCGGATTAATGGGAAACCACAAAAGCCTTCTGATGGATTTAAGGTGAATTTAAAGCAAGGAGACCTATTTATCATTCCCAGCGGCTGGATTCATTCTGTGTACACACCACAAGACACCGTTATAATCGGAGGCAATTATTTGACTCTCTACGATTTACCCATGCATTTGAAGATTTACGAAATAGAAAAACGTACACGTGTGCCGTCGAAATACCGTTTTCCTGTGTTCAACAAGGTGCTTTGGCTTACAAGTTGGTACTACCTCAACCATAAAGACGAATTTCTTCAAGATTTGGGTGTTCCTCCGGCTGCTGTGAATTCGGTCAAGACCGAAAATGCTTTAGATTTATCTACATCGTGTCTGCCACCCGTAGTTTCAAACGAGACCCCTTCACACTCTCAAACATCACCAGTGAAAAACGAAACGGATAGATCGGAAGCCTTGACCGACTCTCCAGCTCATTCTAATGCCAATTCTGAAGCCAGTGTCAAAGAAAGTGAGAAACCGAAGCAAGTAAGGTATGACCTGAACGACAATAATACGGTTCCTGAAATCATACATCCGCGCGCAATTTTGCAGTCACTTATCGCGCAGTTGACGCAGCACTACGAGTTAAGCAAAACTCAAGCGATCGCAAAAAAGATAATCCCTACTCGCCTCATTGGAAGGAATGTCAAAGAATATCTTAGTCGGCTAGAATCGTGGCTAGAAACTTTATGAGCTTCGCGTTGGTATAATGACATCATATTGTTATAGATCCGGGACATTTCTTTTTGGGGAGCCTTTTGACGCATATTCTCCGCTGTCCCCAGACGTTTTATGCACAACCCCGCACATTTCTGCTCTGAAACTTGGTAAATTCCATCAATAAAGTGACACATAGTAAGCTCCAAACGCACAAAGTTTTTACGCATGTCAACTGGCTCAGCTAAATCCACATCATCAGACAGCAACAACCCTCTGAATAAGAGGTATAATGTATATTATGACGCACCTTTAGTTCCCGATGGTGAATCGCCAACGAAGAAACCTAAACCTTGGAGAAAAGCAATCTTGTGGATCAGACCCGCGTACATCCTAGATCACCTAGATTATAAATCACTCAAAGTTATATTGCCGACTTTCATACAAGTGTGGGTCACTGTGATTCTCGCGATAGTTCCCCGTACCGCGATGTGGTTTGGGAATGCGAGTTATTTAATGCAGATTTTGGGATTTATATGCTCTGTGGGAGGGCTTCTGGTCTCAATAAATATAATTTTGGCTGTTTCATGCTTCATTGCAGTCTTAATTGGCTGGCTTTTCGTTGTTGTGGCCCTCGCTATTGCTTCCAAGATACGTGGGTGGCCCACTTTGCAAGAAATTTCGGATGCATTGATCACGGAGGGTAAATGTTCAAGAGACAATATAACTGCTTGCATGAGAGAGCAAATATTTACTGGAAGTTACTTGGATGCACGAGCTACTGTTGTGTTCGCGATATCTTTGGTTTTGGGAATTACATGCTTCGGCATTTTGCTGAGAATTCACAAAATGGCGAGACTAGTGTATGTCGCAGGTTGCATCTCCATTATCATAAACACTTGCTATTCGGTATTTTTTCCAACTTTTATGCCACTTGAAGTGGGACTAATTGTATTGAAACCGGCAGGTGTCGCTTTTGCCTTGAAAATTGTCATATCATTGTTGATATTCCCTTTTACTTCAAATCACAAGTACTTTGATGTTGGAACTCAGATTCTTTCTGCTCTTATAGATGTGTCGTCAAGAAATGAGAGATTTTTCTTGTCTATGAAACCATCGGACGACTCATTTACGAACTATCGTGGCCTTACAGAAGATATTCAAAACACAAGAGTGAAATTATCAGCGATAGACGTATTCCTCAAAAGCAGCCGTTATGAAATTTCTTACGGTAGATTCACATCTGCCGATGCCCACGAGTTCAGCTCGAGGATCAAAGCTCTACTCAACACCTACCTGGGTTACGAATACTTCTATGCACTGATGCAAGAAAGAAAAGAGATTTTAAAGGAAGTATTCTATCCCAGAATCCGACGGGGAAGTTTATCTAGCCGTGATAATTCGGGACAGTCTAAACTATTCGCAGCCTTTAGCCACACATACAAGGAGGTGGGTAAATTGGAAGACAGCAAGGTTCAACAGTTGTTTAACAAGAAGTATCTCGACGAGAGCAAGCAAAACCAAACTACTCTTGGAGATCTTGATCTTGTTACAGATCATATCATAGAGGCGCATTCTTGTTATTTAAATGCTATATCTGAGGCTCTCAAACTCGCTCGAAATTGGGTAGCAGATGCTAATGAATTCCGTGTTTACGGATTTCTTAACAGAAAAGTACAACAGGAAAGGCAGACACTTCGCCATGATGATGTCGTGTCTGCTCGTCAAAATCTCAAAAATTTCATGAAAGTTCACGAGGACGTTCAGAACGAACTTAGCATGAAGATGCTCGAAGGAATGGAAGGACACGAACAGATTCTTTCCTTAATAAGTCAAACGTCTCTTTTCCTTTTCTTGAGCAAACAAGTTGCAAATCAATTATTGTCATTGCTTGACTTTTTCTTAGTGATAGACGAAAAGCGACCTGGCCCTGTTTGGATATGGCCATGGCAGAAACTTAACGAATCTAACCAGAAAACGACATCTGGGAACGACGAGAAAGCTCCGTCGCCTAAGGTCCACCATCGTGACCCGGATGCCTTAACTCCGCATACACCTTTGCAACTTTTAGTTTGGAGTATTTTTAAACTCTATAGAACACTTCTCAAAGAAGATTACAGTTATTGGCTTCATTGTGCTCTTCTCGTCAACTTTTGTGCTTTCCCATTTTATTTTAAAGGCTCAGCACATTTTTTCTACTCATGGAAATTGGTTTGGTTTCCGGTCATGTGCGCAGTCTCTACGTCACAGTACTCGGCTGATAGCGTATACATGTTCACAACGAAAGTTGTGTACACTCTAGTTGGTGCGGTCACAGGAATGGTCGCTTGGTATATCTCTACTGGTCTGGGAAATGGGAACTATTATGGATATGCTGCTGTTTGTGCAGTGGTGTATCTTGTTACAAGTTTTTATCGCCATTTTTCAGTCCATGCACTTCCAGTCGCTGGAATTATGGTCTGTGTTACCCCAGCTTTAGTTTTGGGAACTAGTTGGTCAGATTCGCAGTACCACGCTCTGGATGTGGGTGTGGGTTGGAAAGTTGCGGTTGTTAGGTTCGTGAGTGTAATCGCCGGTCTTTCCGTTGCATTTACGACCACATTTTTTCCGAGAGTTAGGAGCAGCAAGGCGGCATTTCGAAAGAAGTTGGCCACAACCTTTGAAAGCTTGAATGGAATACAAAATCAAGTCTGCAATTTCGCCTTGGAAAGGTATGATGATCCCGATGTACATATTCGTCTTGTCGACGATAAACTTTCGAACGATGTCAGAGGTCTTCTACTCAATCTTGCATCTCTCAAGGTAACGATGAAGTCAATTCAGTATGAAACTCCTTTGACTGGCTCTTGGCCTATAGAAAAGTATCAAAAGCTTCACAGGTTAATTGTAAGCATCACACAACTATACTTCTTACATTATCGCTTGATAGACCAGGTAAAGGATACCAACGCGTGGATACCGCACATGATAAATAGAGCTGCTTGGAACCAACAAGAGTTTTTGTCGCATTTGGTTTCTTTGACTTCCATGGCCTCTGAGTGTTTAAAACTCAAAATTGAAATGCCCGAAATCACCACCGCCACTTTGTCTATCAAGCACTTGGAGGCATTATCGGAGATGTGGGGAACACAAGGTATTTCCCTAAACGAAAGAATGTATGCCGAGAGAAGGGCGAGTGAATCGCTGCAAATGAAGCGTCGGACGCTTCAAAAACTCGATTTCGAAAACCTCTTGAGTGACGATGGACGACTTAATGTTGTTGCACTACTCATCACCCATATGATTTACAAGCAGATCGACCAAGCTGTTTTGGTGACCAAGGGATTGGTCGGCGAGAAGTATAACTTCAGCACGCGATTATTTGAATTTTAGAAAGCGTGAACAATTATTAATATTTGTTTTTCCCTATATTGCTATTCATGTTCTTTGTCTAATATTTTTCACGGTCGGTCATTTATTTTATTATTTGTATATATATATGCATGATGATTTATTTTGAACGTTCAACGCCCTTATCACGTTTACAACTCCAATTTGATACCCTTTTCTCTGGCAGCCTCACCGTACTTCTTAATTCTGATAGATTGCACAGCAATGAAGCCGGAAGTGTCCTCTGGAGAGAAACCAGTCAACTCGTCCATGGAAGACTCGGTCTCGTCGTACAACTTTTCGGTGTCGGAGTATCTGCCCAAAACAGACACGGAACCCTTGTATGCTCTAGCTCTAACGGTACCATTGACGGTGATTTGAGAAGGAGGGATCATAGATCTCACATATTCACACTCAGGAGTGAAGTACATACCATTGTACAACAATTTAGCGTAAGACACAGTGACGAATTGGTCTCTCAAGGCTCTCACCTCTCTGTCCAAAGTCAAGCCCTCCAAGTCAACGTGGGCAGTTCTCAAAATGGTCAAGCCTGGGGTCTCGTAACAGCCTCTGGATTTAATACCAATAAATCTGTTCTCGACAATGTCGATTCTGCCGACACCATTTCTTCTGGCCAAGGAGTTAGCCTCGATGAACAACTCAACTGGGTCAGTGACGACCTTCTTGCCGCCATCAAGCACCAACTTCACTGGCAAACCCTTCTCGAAGACAACAGAGAAGTCCTCTGGGGTCTCTGGAGCATCCGTTGGGTCAACAGTCAACTTCCACATGTCCTTTGGAGGAGTGGTGTTGGGGTCTTCCAAGATACCAGCCTCGAAGGAAATGTGAGCCAAGTTCTCGTCGGTGGACCATGGCTTGGCCTTGGTTTGGGCGACAGGAATGTTCTTGGATGCAGCGTAGTCCAACAAGTCCTTTCTGCCGGCAAATCTGTTGAAGAACACTGGGTCTCTCCATGGAGCAATCACCTTCACGTCTGGCTTCAAGGCGTAGAAGGACAACTCGAAACGGACCTGGTCATTACCCTTACCGGTGCAACCGTGGGACACAGCAAAACATCCTTCTTGCTCAGCAACCTCAATTTGGGCCTGGGCAATCACAGGTCTGGCCAAAGACGTACCCAAAAGGTAGACATTCTCATAAATGGCGTTGGCCTGGATAGCAGGGAAGCACACATTCTCCACGAACTGCTTTCTGACATCGGCAACCACAAACTTAGTGGCACCAATGGCCAAAGCCTTTCTCTCGGCCTCCTCGAAATCTTCCTCCTGACCAATGTTGGCCAAAAAGGCAATCACCTCGTAGCCTTCTTCAAGCAACCAGGCGAGGATGACAGAGGTGTCCAAACCACCAGAGTAAGCCAAACAAACTTTTCCTTTAGACATATTTTGTTGTGTTAAATTAAAATTCTTTAATGATAGAAAGAAAGAGAGAAAAAAAACCTGGGTCGAAAGCTGGGAGGGCAGGGGCACCTTTATACTGATTGCCGACCGCGGTAAAATTTTCAATTTCCTATTTCGGATGGACTGTATATAATGTGACTCATAGGTCCTCCATGCTGCAGACGAAGCTTGGAAAAAAAGAAATATACATCTGTCTAAGAAAGACTTTGAATCGGCTATTTATAAAAAAACGGTTTAGCATTTGCTTGCGATTATTTTTCGGAATGAATGTGAGATCATTGGTATAATTAGTGATGAAATTTTTTCGTTTTTGTTGACTCATCAGCACACGTGATTAGGGGCGGTGAGATAACGAAAGGAGGGTGGAAGCGCGCGAATGCCGGTCAAGTCGGTATTCGAGACACGCACGCTTGGTCGTCCAAGTAGGGCATTGAAACAGATCGTGGTCAAATTCGCGGTAGAAAAAATCGCTCAACAAAATGAGTGCCTCCATAGACAATCTGACACATCCAATATCCAGTATCATTGTCAACATTAACAAAAATGCTGATGAAGTATTTCACGGAAATCGCTCTTTCTCACGCAAAATATTTACTGTTCGACCCGTATTGGTATCATAACCTCAGTGTGGCTATCTGAGAACACATATATAAAAAATGTATGAAAAGAACTAGAAATAAATATTATTTGGCTGGTGTGGGCACAATCCGTCACGCGTACGAATTGGACCTCAAAATTTTCACCTTGATGAAGTGTTTTACACCAAGCTCAAAAGAACCCCAATTATTCGTGATAAATGAAAAATGTAAATAACAATTTCTCATACAAAATTTTTTGGAAACCTTTGGAAATTCCGACTCACTAGAGCGTGGCCGCCTATTTTCCTTGTACCTGGCACTACATTTTACTCTTCATTCACTGATATGCATTTTCACTCCAATGAACAATTTCTTCTTTAATGTTTCTCTTTATTCTTGTTCTATGGTGAATTCGATTAATTTCTCCTTTTTTATCTCATAAATTTCCTAAAGTTGATACCTTTGTTCACGAGTCATCTGATGACTCCAAAACATGATTCACGTATGCACCCTCTGTGTATTCGCGCCCCCAAAAAAAAAATTCAGTCCTGATCATGAGTCATGTCCAAAAATCATTGTTTAATTTACCATGAGTGAAGACAAAAAAGCAGGAATAACACATGCAATACGCAAAAGGCTTGGGTTTGAAGATAGCCGTCTCTGGAAACGTTTTCTGGCCCGCAGATTGGAACTTATTGACACGCTAGATCTCAGTTCCAAAAAAGCCAGTGAACAAGAGGACGAAATCAAAAAAGTGGCTGAAATTCTTCGCTTAGAATTCCGGTATGATGTTCAGTATTTTGCCGACTTCGATAAATTGGTGAGAGCTGCAGTGCAAAGTGTTCGGCGAAATCGGAAAAGGGGGACAAAAACAGGCCGTGCTAATGTGAAACGCCGGCATTTGGATGATGAGAGCGACTCATCAACCACGTCTCCATTTATAAAACAAGATTCTCATGACTCCGAGAAAAACCAGTTTCTCTCTGAAATCTCAAATCTTAATACTGATGGCTTTGACTCGCTTTATGATATGAGCTATTCCACCTCTAGAGTCATCAGTAATCTGGACCGGTCACGTGCGGCAATAGATTCTATCATAAGGCCCACCAACATTGAGCGGAAAATGACACAAACGGGGATACAACTACCGCCACTTCTGAACGTTGCATCGACTCCGCGTCAAGTTGAAAATGAAAAGGCACTCGTGTCTTTAAGATTATCGCTTCTTTGGTTTATGAAAAGGTCCAAGCTGTGTCTTTCACTGGCCTCACTGAACAAAAACGATTCTTTCAAGACGATTGGTCAGTCGGCAATTGCAACTGTCAATACTCTCATGCTCGAGACTTCGTTCTCGGGACTCACAAAAACTTCAATTGATTACTTGCGTGAGCGGATCTCTCTGACGGATTTCCAGGCTCGCTTTTATCGCAGTCTCGAGCCAGAATGTTCTGTTTCGGGTGCCTTGGATAACGAGACTGCCGTTTCCACTTTGGAAACATTAGTTGGCTGCTGCGTCAAAGACTTTGGATTCGACTCGATCTTGTACCTAATTGGAGAAGTCTTTTATCTCCTAATTTTGATTGAGTATCCGCTTGTACTGCGCTCGTCTGTTCCATTTAGACGTATCCCAGAAATTCACCCAGCACCAGCGGCCTATTCGAGAGATCTTGTGAAAGACCAGCCGGGGTCTTTGAGTAATTTAGCCGCGGTAGCATCAGAACTTCGCAATCAGGCTGCTAATGATTCTTTGTCAACCGATTCGACAAGTTCAGCACCATCTGTCGTCCCACCTAAAAGAGGTGGATATTTAAAACTAACTCCTGTGGCTGTAAATCTGACCAATGAAAGGAAACAAGTAAAATTGCGTTTCTTATCGTCCTCCCTAGATTTTCTGTTTTCGATTAAGAATTCAGCCCCTCCCAGGTTTGTGGAAATTGTGGACAATGCCAAACAAGCTTTCAAGCTAAATGACAATCAAGTTTATGGTCTTCGAAATCGGAAATCGGGTCTAGTAATCAATACGGACTTAGATCTAGAACAAATTTTCGGACAAGAGCAAGAAATTGAACTCGAGGTATTCACGCAAAAGTTTTCTCCAATCCCCTTTTCCGAAATCACTTCAACCATAACGCCAACCCCCAGCTCTGACGATAGATCGAAGATTTTGCTTCCCTTACCCGTAAGGCATGCTATTCCGCCGGTCTTACCTGCGCCCATAGATCGAGCTCGCCTGCCCGTCTACTCCCGCGTTCCATTTCTCCCAAAATTCCAGCCCTTGCTTTGATCACTAAACTAATTATCGAAGTAAATCCTACGAGCTGACTATGAAATCACTTATTCTGGGTATAATTATTTAGATTCCAAACAAAATTTTAGATCAAGTAAAAATTCAAAATTAACTAAAATATAAAAAGATTGTCTTTTTCGGCTTTATGGGGAAGCAGAATATCCTACTTGTTCGTAGGTCTGTCAGAATCTTGTGCGAAGGTGCGCAGCTTCTAGTTATATACTTGTAGACTGACAAGAGTCCAGGACTAACATCGTATTAAACAAATTCACCATGACAAATAAGGTCTCCTCAAATTCCGAGCAGCTATCAGATGGCTCACAAAAAACATATGAATCTGTCGAAACCTTATGGGACTGTTCACATCAGCGGCAGAACGAGCCACTAGATCAGGAAGATTCCGTCAAGTTTAAGCTGGCAGTATCAGTTCCACGGGCAAATTATGTCCCTCCGCTAAACTTTTCGCTAGTGGAGGATGGTATTTACCGAAGTGGTTTTCCGATGCCTATTAACTACCCTTTCTTGCAACAGCTCAAGATCAAAACCATCATATATTTGGGCGATCTAGGAGAAGAAAAACCAAAAAAGAAAAACAAGGAAGAGAAACAACCAAAACACCCGGAAGACGAATCAAAAGAGAAAAAGCCAAAAAAGGACAAACACGGTACAGCAGAGATATTTGATAACTACAAGGCTTGGATAGCTACCACTGATATCAAGTTTCATCATTTGGTGATGCATTCCTCGCAGGAACCTTTTATTCTGAATACTCAAGAGGGGGCACAGACTGCTTTGATTAATGCATTATCCATCATGCTTGATAAACAAAATTTTCCGATTTTGATACACTCCAACAAGGGCAAACACAGAATCGGTGTTTTGGTGGGGTTGATGCGGAAAATTTTCCAAGGTTGGTGTATGAGCGGTATATTCGAGGAGTACGAGAAGTTCGCTATGGGAAAGTCTGAGTACGATTTGGAATTTATCGAGTTATGGCAACCGGAGTTGTCCTACGAGGAAGCACATCTACCCGAGTTTGTGAGAATTTAACACAAGGAAGAGAAAAATAATAATAAAAAAAACATAAACTGGGTTTTTTTTTTTACTTTCCTTATAAAGTTATATGTCTGTTCCGCTCAGTTGTTTTAATTGCCTTACTCTGTGATCAGGAATTGTTCTTCATCTCTCTCAATTTTGCCATCACTTCTACAGGATCAGTTTCACCGGTAGCCTCTTGCACCTGTGGATCGCTGAGACGCATAAAAGGGTTGAACTCGAGCTCGTCGCCGATGGTCGACTTCCCAGCCGTATAGTCATTTGAATCTGCAAGAGCTTTGAGTTTTCTTATAGCCTCGTTCTGCAACACCGTTTCACTAAATTTCACATTCGATTTCGTGTATTCATGACCGGAGTAGACAACTGTATCAGCTGGCAATTTCGCAAGAACCTCGTTTAATGCCGCATTCATCTCTCCGGCATTACCTTCGAAAAAACGACCACATCCACTAATAAAAAGCGTGTCTCCTGTAAACACAGCTTTTTGTCCCGTCCTCGAATCCTTTGCATAGTAACAGATTGAATCTTGTGTGTGGCACGGGGTGTGCAATGCTGTGATTGAAATCGCATCTCCCAAATCAATTATCTCTTTATGTGAGGGGGTATAAGTAACCAATTCGGAGTCTTTGCCTCCAATAATCGGCAAGTCCGGGTACTTCTTGTGAAATGTCTTGTTGCCACCTGCATGGTCCCAATGGTGATGAGTGTTTACAATTGCCTTCAATTCAATATTAGGCTTATTTTCCGACAAGAACTCGGTCACATCACTGGGAAATGCTGCGTCGACTAACCAACTATGTCTCGTGGAGTCGTCGATTAAAAGGTAAGCGTAGTTATTTGACTCACCCCACGAACATGGAATTGGTGTGATGTGCATCTTTCTGGCGGGCTGGATTATTTTCAGTCTTGTGTGAGCGAGGTTCAAAATACTTTTTCCAAAGCGAAGTGAAATCAAAGAGTCACAAGACAATCTAGCGCAGGAGGAAGTATAGGATGCGGTCTGAAAGATTGACCTAGAAAAATTGTTTGCTCTTTTGCGATAAGTATCAATCCTGTTCAAGATCGACAAGTCTCTTTTGTTAAAAAATCCCACAAATTTATAGTATTTGGTGGATG
The DNA here is from genome assembly GCA_030573015.1 of Metschnikowia peoriensis. Classification (NCBI taxonomy): domain Eukaryota; kingdom Fungi; phylum Ascomycota; class Pichiomycetes; order Serinales; family Metschnikowiaceae; genus Metschnikowia; species Metschnikowia peoriensis. The sequence goes on along the minus strand of JAJMCO010000276.1, from coordinate 3,988 downwards.
TTGCAAGAGAAAACCCGATCATTAACCAGATAGGCTGAGTCAGCAATCGCAAGCGTGCGTGAGATTGGGTGCGGTGTTGTGGGTGAAAGCGTCCATAGAGCGGTTTCAATTTTAGTAGGTCAAATACCGCGGAGATGCCGCGGACAGTAACTGCGTGGGAAATTATCAGACGTAACTTAGGTTTCAAGGAAATCCATTCCGAAGCTTTTGCATTCAGTAAATGGTTGAATTCAAAGTTTGATAATATTACCAGAATAAAATTCCCCTCTCGTAAATTCTTTGCCAAAGTAACTATCGAGCTATCTCTACATATGTGAAAATTTTATAGCGACTCTTATATTGGCGGTTCCAAGACTCGCAATTGCTTTCTAGATAGCGCAGGTCAAACCCCGTCCAGTCACACAAAATAAGTCTTCAGAGCCAAAACAAAGAGCAGGAGCAGCCATAAGTAAGAAAAAAGAAACGATCTGGTCAAAATCACGTTCAGATTCACTAGAGGTCTAGAAGCTTAGGAGAGGTAAAACGAGTCTGAAGGTCTTACAGACTGCTTCTTCATCTCGACAAACAGAAAAAGGCCACTCTAGGCTTACGTAAAAATGCAATGCCTTTTTGGCGTTAAGGAATATCGTCATTAAATATCCTTTGTCGAATTAATAAGTCGGTTTCCCCAATTTCTTGCAGCCATTGACGTTCATTTCCAATCCCAAATGTAAAAATTCATCTTCAAAATACAAATTTCTTTTTATTTTGGAAGTGTTTGCAACACAGAACTAAGTCTTTTCTGAAGGCCTTCAGCTTGGAATCTCAAGAGTGTATTTTTTTTTTTTTGTGTCCAACGATTCATCTTCTACGAAGGCGTTAAGTATTAGTTTTAACCTACTTCTTGCTAATGAATGACAGCAGGTTACCCAGTTCGTGAGAAGTGAAAAATTGATAAATTAGTTTGATCAATTAAAATAAGGTGCTTTGTTTTAGTCTTTGGTAGTGGTGGTTCCAAAGCGAAGGATTTCGGTTCACGAAAACATTTCACAGACTCCAATTTCTCAAAGTTCTAAATATAGTTTCACCCAAACGAAACTTATTTTGGGAAAAATGTGAACAGGTGCAAAAAAAAAAAAAACTAACAAGCATCTAAAAAAAGATTCAAAGAACGATTACAAAGGAAATTACAAAAAGGTCAAATTGGATTGTGAGGTCATGAATGTCTGTGAATTCGATTATATCGAATGTTGAAGACATATCAAAGTTCTCGGCTGTAATTTTTTGAGGTCAAAAATAACTCTACTCCCACTTAAGAGTTTACGCGCGACAAAAACAACTTGGATCATTAGAATATCAGACAGAACGATTCTCTTCTGGTCCCAGGTTAAAAGCATGAGATTTTTTGCAGTGCCGTTATGGGTGCTCTTTCTCACCAACTTCGTAATGATAAGGGCAGACCAATTTCAATTCGATTTAAACTCCGTCACTCATCTCGCAGATAACTCAACCAAACAGACATATCAAAGCCTATCCGACGACTCTCTTTTATGGGGCCCATATAGATCAGGAAACTACCTTGGTATCCGGCCACGTATTCCAAAATCTCTCATGTCTGGACTCCTCTGGTTCAACGCAGATTCACCTGGAGGACTTCAGTCGATTAGACATGCCTACGAACAAGGCCACAATCTCGCAAAGGCTAATTGGATCAGCTTTGATCCTAGACTCGGTGGTAAACAGTTTATATCAGATAACGAGTGTCATATTGATATAACTATCGATTTCGTCAAGAGTGATGATGGTAAAAATTGGGCTGTGAAAGTCAAGTCGGAACCTCACAAAGGGTTCGAGCATCTATCCACTTCCTTTGTGTGGTATTCAGGCTTAAAGGGCGATGAAACAGATGAGGTAGCAGAAGAAACTGTACCTTCTGGATTCTTAAAGCTCGATAATGCCAAAGATCCCAATGGATATGACAAGATTCGCTTATCCGGCTTTTCAAAAGAGTTAGGCATTTTCGAAATGGTGATTAACGATGGGGGGAAGAATGTTAGAAATAGACACCCAACAACGGGTAATCTCCCCATTTCAGAATTAGATACCACAAAGACCCACCATTTGAGTCTTCGTATTCCAGATGGGCACATCTGGCGTGCTTCAGAGATCTTTGTGACCCTTTTGCAGGATTCGATCAAAGACTTGATTGAAACGTATGGCAATAAGGCCACTGAAATACCACCTCACCAAGGTCTCATTGTTAGAGATTTGAATCAATACGAGGGAAATATGCATTTTATTCAGAAAATATACCAAGGTGCATGTGAATTTGATATCATTTATAACGAAGTTAAAGCCGAGCCGTCGCAAGCTATCAGATTCTACAATATTGAAACCCGTATTAAGGAAGTGTCTCAATTATTTGACAAAAAATTTAAGGCCTATTTTCCTCTTTCTAATTTTGCCGAAAGTGAAATAGTTTTTGCCAAGGAACTTCTTTCGGGGCTATTAGGTGGCCTTTCATATTTCCATGGGGAACACATGGTAGATCGAACCACATCTTTAGATGATGATGATCTTCCAGTGAATATTAATGGCGAAGTACATCTTCCAAAACTTAAAGGCAAACCCGAAGGTCCCTTCGAATTATTCTCACTCGTACCATCAAGACCATTTTTCCCAAGAGGATTTTACTGGGACGAAGGTTTCCACTTACTTCCTATTCTCGACTTCGATTCCGACTTGGCGCTTGAGATTGTGAAATCTTGGTTTGACTTAGTTGACGACAAAGGCTGGATTGCCAGAGAGCAAATTTTGGGTGATGAAGCAAGATCGAGAGTTCCCAACGAGTTTGTGGTGCAAAGTGATGCGGTTGTCAATCCTCCAACGTTGATGCTTGCGTTCACTCAACTTCTTGAAAAAGCACAAGAGCCAAATCTTCAACAGAATGTAGACCAGATAGCAGATGACGTGAGCAGAGAACAACTTGGTCTGATTTTGATTAATAGTCCTAATTTGCTTATCGATTTTACGAAGGATATTTATCCTAAGTTGAAGCTCCATTATGATGGATTCAGAATATCTCAACAAGGACAGGTTGAAGAATTCAATAGAGGATCCAATAGAGAAATTTATAGATGGAGGGGAAGGACTTCAACGCACAGTTTGGCTTCGGGCCTTGATGATTACCCCAGAGCCTTTCCAATGGATGTTGCTGAGCTAAATGTTGATCTTTTATGCTGGGTTGGAGTAATGACGCGGTCGATCAAAAAAGTTGCCGAGGTTTTGAATAACTCTGAAGATGTTAAGCTCTACACACAGATCGAAGAAGATATCAGTGAAAATATCGATAAGTTTCACTGGTCAGAAGAAGACAAAACATATTGTGACGTCTCGGTCGATGATAATGACGAGCCGGTATATGCCTGTTTCAAAGGCTATATTTCGCTCTTCCCTTTCTTGACTAAATTCATTCCTCCACAGAGTGTGGATAAGTTGGAACATATTGTTGACCTCTTAGCAGATCCCAATGAACTTTGGACAGAGTTTGGAATTCGCTCCCTTTCGAAATCAAGCGAGTATTATCGCACTGCTGAGAACTACTGGAGATCACCTATTTGGATCAATATTAACTATTTGATACTCGAAAGCTTGTCTCACTACAACAATGTGTCCAGCACATATGTTTCAAATACTCTCGGAGATAAGATGAATGAAGTGTACACAGAACTTCGCAAAAATTTGATCGAAAACGTGAAAAAAGAATGGAACAGGACCGGTTTCGTGTGGGAGCAGTATGATGATCAAAATGGCTCTGCAAAAGGAGCCAAGAACTTTATGGGTTGGTCCAGTTTGGTTCTTCTCATGATGTCCATGCCGGCGTCACTTAAATAGAGAAATTTTAAAGTAGAATTAAAAAGTACGCGCCCGTGGCTTTAGATTTAAATAGTCGCTGACAATTGTTGGTGAAATATTATATCGTGTTCACAACTTCACACGCAGCTTTCAT
>JAJMCO010000275.1:0-15681 GCA_030573015.1 Metschnikowia peoriensis | reverse complement strand
GTTTATTATACATCCCTTTCTTTATACCCCTTCGTTTATTCTTAAGCTTTACCCAGATCCACATAGGGAAACTGCAGCCCACTGCAAGACTCTGACTTCTTGCCCATTTTCAATTTGTGCACTCCTTATCGCTTCTGTCTCCCCATCCCCGAGTTTTGCACTACATCCTACTGTGCTTCTTTTCTGAATAGACGTTTCTGAGCTATTTACGAGGAAGCCATAATTTAAAAAACAAAAAAGAGGAAAAGCAAAATCTTCGTTCACCAAATGTCTGATATTGTCAAACTCCCCTCGCTGGGGCTCTCGCGCTGCATCTATGTGATCGATTCAATTGTGTGTAAAAAAATCCATAATCCCGTGATCTCCTCGGCGGTTTTGGGTGCCATACTTGTTTCTGTGGCAGTAAAGCAATACTTCACATGGTCGCCATACAACACTTTGGAGAACTCGGGATACCTCCCTGACTTTTTGCAGAATGTGATGAACTTGCTATTTATTCTAAGATTCCCTTCGAAACTGAAGAAAACGCTTCGCATCACGTCTAATAAGTACGTGGAATGCGTGCTTTTTGCAGCCCTCAATATCGTGGCGATTGTCTCGCTTTCGTCGCTGTACCCGTTTCTGTCCTTGATGAGTCTGGCCTTTCGCGTCTTGCTTTGGGTGCTGGTTCTTTGTCCCTACGTGATTTTGGCGTTGAATCTAGCTGAATTGGCTTGGGAAAATCTCAAGGTATCTTATCAAGAGCCTGAGAAAAAATTTGGGCTGGAAATGCCACGTTCTGACGGTCTTTTGGGTTTAATCGTAGACGCCAACAACAGTTTCATGGCGATATTCATTGCGCAATCTTTCACGGCGATCAACGTTGAATTACCTTTCTACGAAAACACATTTGTCCCCTCAATTTACCGCTATGCCGCATACTCGTTAAAGTTCTACTTAATCTACTGCTTCGTGCTTTATGAGATCGTGGTGGTGATTTATGATATTCACGATGTCAAAAGCTATGCTGAGTTGTACAAGCCCGTGCAGCTTGGGGCCACAAAAAACACCTGGGCCCACCGTTTCGATAGCATGACTCCAAAGTGTCTTCTAGCAACCACGATCTTCGCCATGATTTATGACCTTGTTATGATTCTGTTAGCATTCTCCCACCAGTACACCTAAGGCCGCCAGGCTTAGTCCATTTTCCCTTCATTTCTCTCTTTTCCTTATGACCGACTTCTTCCTTCCATACTTTTATAGCTAGATATATATTTTTTGCATTCAATAGCTGGCAAAGTGTTTCACCCAAGCTCTATGGACCATGCTCCGTGAGATACAATTACGCCGAGGTTCACGCAAGCTTTGCTTCTCGACCGGCAATCCTGCCAGAGCCTTTAAATCTCTAAGATATGCGTGGGTCATTTTTCGGTCACGCCATTCGATGTATTCATCCACATCTTTGTCCAAGTATTCCTCGATTTTCACGTCTTGGATCGTTCTCTTGCGGGTAAATGTCTCGCTTGTTTCAAGATCGGTGAACAGAAGCATTTTCTTTCCCGAGTTCCCATTTTTTTCGTTTTCCACTTCTGTATCTGAAGAATCGTTGACCATCAAGTTCAGTGTATGGGCTTCCCAAGGGGCAGCCAAAGTCCAACTGTGTGTATTACTCATACCTTCATCTGAAGAGCTGGAATACGAAACTTCATCTTCACTTTCAGAAGCTTCCGGCATCGTGGCTGCCACAAGCTCGTCGGGAAGCTCGATCTCTGCAGCTTCTGGTTTGATTTCCCTTAGAAAATAGTCCAGGTTTGTATATTCGCTTTCTAACGGTATAATTGGTCCCGGAGCAGATCCAATTTCCATTTCCTGTTCCTGTTCCTGTTCCAGGCCTTCCAATGATAGCTTGAGCGAAGGCGCTATACGTGCCCAGTATGTGGCCAAAAGCGGGGTTTTGCCATCAATATACCTTGACTTGAACCCCGACTTTCGCGTTTCAAAAAGTCGTAGATCGGTAGCGGCCTTCCACACGTCATGCTGTGTGACGATTGTTTCCTTCAATGCAGGCGAAGGCCCCAGTTCGTTTTCGATTTCGGTCTCGGAATCTGAACCCATGTTTACGCCGTTGGTACCTTTACCCACAAGAATGGCCATAAACAAATCTCGCACCCGTGTTTTCACAATTTCATCAAGAAACACAAGGGGCCATAGCCCGGTATTCGGGCTTCCCTGGCCTTCTAATGGTGGAGTTATATTGTTTGCATTATAAATCCGGGAAAGCTGATTTAATGCGTGGACATTTACGAGATTCAAGCTCTCGTTATTCACCTCCACCCCAGTATATTTTGCCATAATATCGGCTCTTTTTGGCGAAACGCCTTGTGCCCTACGCAGGTCCCGCCGTGCTAAAAGCTGGCTTTGGCGTTCTTCAAATTCAACCCATTCTTCGTCCACTTCATGTGCTATAGGAATCCGCCAGTACCGAACCCCTTGTTCCCACACCCTCATGGCGTATTTTGTGCGGAGCCGGTGTTTGGCCTCGCCATAAAGATATGCATTATAGTTTTGCACGCGTTTCATACCCTCAAGATTATTTTTCAAAAGATGGTAATAGGCCTCGATCTCGGCCATGGTTTTATACGGCAAATGCGGTAAAAACGCATCGAGTCGGTGGATCAGGTACCGGGCCAAGCACAGAAAGAAAACATCTTTTTCGCTGCTTGACCAGAGCGATCCAGGAATCTGTTTGATTTCGTCGATTTCTGCCTGTGTTTCTGGGGCAAAATCGGCGGTGGTTTCCTCATCATATACATACACTTCCGGGTCCAAATACAGGTGCTCCACCAAGGGTTTGCCGGAAAAGCGGAACGGCCGATATGGCCGTGGAATATAATAAGCACCAGTAATATTATTTACACTAGGTTGCAAAACATGGTAATTTTTCAGCACTCGGCCTGTCATATAATTGAGGCCGAAAAACCCACGCACGTGCTCGTCATACTGTTCCATATAAGCAGAACATAATTCCGTGTTTTCGTCATCATCACTCTCTTGTCCTGATTGGACACTCTCATTATCATCATTATCAATGTTCGAACCTAAAATGGTGGGTTGTTCAGGTGGAGACACTGCACCTTCAGAATCCATATAATTTCTCGCATCTTCAAAATTATCGGAATCGTCCGAGGAGAAGCCTGAGTCCAGGTGATAGTCTTTATCACCGCTGGGCCTGCTTTCCATTTTTTTTTTAGTGGATGAAGAAAATAAACCTGGGGTATGTTTTCAGATCGATGATCATGGAGTTGGTGTGTGTATGCAGGAAATTGTGTCTTTTTTTGCCCAATTAACTAACTATGAGCTGAACCGACAGGTTCCCTTTTTGAAATTGAATTGCGCTACTTTATTCATTGATTGATGTGATTGAAAGATATTTATTGAAAGATTTTCACTTCAGTATCCTATGGGTAGATGAAGTTTTAGGTGAACGTATAGTGATTTTGAAACTCAATTTAGTAAACATTTATTCTCACCAACCACCAAAAACAGTCAAGGCATTTTCTCAATTACGGGCTGTCATTCAGAGAAACCGGCTGGAAAAACGATTATGTCCCTTTTCATTGAGAATTTACAAATAGGAGAAGAATTCCGAGTCCGTATGTCGTGAAAGAAAAAAACCCCAAAACAATCCAGTAAGAACATGTTTCCATTCCTCAAAACACAACTTCGTGCAAAAATCTCATGTTTGCACGTTAACTTGTTGTGTTATCCTCAAAATGGACTGAATATCCTGAAGATTCTCAGAGCTAAAGATACTCTAAAACCAGTTCTTCTGAGGATATCTTCGTACACTTTTCATTAGCGGATCATTGTAAATGAACCAACTCGCCCAGTATCTCGAAATGGTGAAATAAGTAGTGTCACTGATTTTATAAGACGGACAGAAGAGTCAGATAAACGGAAAAGGTCTTAAACATTGGCTCGACTGAACTTCAATCTATTCTGCCTTGTGAAGAAAAAAGATAACATCCATGTAGCGTAAATATAAGCGATTCTCATAAATCACTAGGTATCTATGTTTCTCTGCAAGATTTAATGTAAAAGAAGGAAGCAATAATAACGCCAGAATCAGCGAGTTCATTTCACGTCCAAATTCTCCAACCTGGATTCTAGAGTGGACAGTTCATCGGTTGATGTACCGTTTTCCTTTGTTTTTAGCGTGCTTTCCTCTTCTTCTTCATCATCTGTATCCACCCACTCGTCTTCCTGTTGCTGTTTCAGGCGACGATGTAGCGCGTGTTTATCCACCTTTTCCTCCTCCGGCAATTGTTGCATAATATGTGGCATAAATTGTTGAGGCTCATCATCAGAATCCTGCTGCTCCGCCACCAATATCTCCACGTACTCTTCTGGAACTAGCCCGTTTTCACCCGTAAGCGGGTCTTCTGCCACGAGCCATCCTTGGCCGTGACGATACGAAACCCAGATTTCCTGGCCCTCTTTTAACGGCACTTCATTATCGTTTTCCGGGGTGAAATCGAAAAGCGCCACTGCCCGCAGATTGATCTCGTCTGAGGAATACGATTCGTACGAAGGGTCGTCGTAAAAATCCAGCTCACTCGCCACCAGCGAATGTTTGCTGACGGGATAATTGCCATATCTTAGTGGATGTGCGGGGTCGTATGCGTAATCAACCGTTATGGTATTTGGGGCACAGAGACTATGCAACGCCATGCTTAATGATGAAGATATATGGTGGGTTTATATTTCTAAGACGATAATTTCAATTCTTTGTTGACCAAATCCCGGCCGGTTTTTGTTGATGAATATAATACTGTGGGGCCAGAAAGTGAGGCGGTTTCAGAAAACGTGCTGTGATTGGGGGGAAAAAATGAAAGGGAAAGTCACAAGTCCGATAGGTATTGAAAAAAGAAAAAAGAACGAAGAAATTAAAAGAACGAAGATAGCAATTTCTTCAAGTTTCGTTGTGGCGTAGACCTGATCCCAAAAGCAAGCGTGGTATTAAAAAAAAAAGACCTTAGGATGTGCTTTTCGCAATATTTTAGTTAGAGCACCTGGACCTGTTTGACAGGTTGGGTCGTGTGCGGCAGAGCGAGTTGCTGGAGAGCATGCTATAAAAAAATTATCACGTACTTCTTCTGATTTCTTTGTTCTCGGTTCCTATGATCGGAATTTGATTAATAAGAATATCAAGGTTTCATTTTATTTTGTAAGTATTCTCTCTTCTTTTTTCCTTTCTTTGTTTTTGATCTCATTTCTGCTGGATATAGCGGTAGGAAAATATAGGCAGTGGGAAATTTGCAGGGTGCGGTTTCAGTCTATATTTAGCCATCGTTCGTATTTCGCCAAGTATGACTATGCAAATTTGAAAGGGCGACTATAAACCTCTTAGAAATCAAATTTGTAGTGAAGCTAATATGTCAAATTGCAAGTGTTATGTTCTGCACTAATTATTATAAGAATAATACACCCATAAGGAAATGGTCACGTGATCGCTCCACCTTCCGGTATTATGCTCTGTCCTAGCATAAAGTACTCAAACCGCTATTGTGCTTCGAAAATTCAAGCCAACCAGTGGGGTAGTCTTACTTTGTAAAAATTATCTCGAGGCACTGCTGTTTGATGATGGAGTAAAATTTAATTAGTTGCATTTGAAAGAATAGCCCCAAAACGCACGTGACCCACACCATAATAATGACAAACTAAGTATTGGGTCAATATAAAACCAAAAGTACAATATTCCTGCAATCAAAAATCAGGTGTCTTCTAATATTCATAAAAGATAACTACAATCATTCTAGAATCCCGGTTCGCTTGCTTCCTTGGGGATTCTACTAATATGGTTTGTGCACGACCCAGTCGAAACCTCATGCCCGAGACCCATCACTAAACTCTTTCTATTTTCCAAAAAAAAAAGTAAACAGTTTCCTACAAAAACTCAATTTTTTTTTTTCTTCACGCATAGAATGGATCCTCAAGAAGAGCAGCAACAAGAAATTGAAGTGCTCCGGTCGATTTACCCGGACGAACTCACCGTCTTATCCGAAACGCACTTTACAATTTATGTAAAACTAGAAACATCTTCGGACCGTAAACATGCACTTTTATTGGATGTCAGATACCCGGAAACGTATCCAGAAACTGCTCCTGGGCTAGATATTAAGATAGCGGAAGTGGAGGACGAGAATACGCCTGATTACGAAGATCTGGATGATGATGATGACGACAAACCCGAACAATATGTAAGTTTGGCCGAAACAATCGATTTCGAACGCTCAGATTTGGCAGAATTATTGGACAAATTGAATGAGGAGGCCGAAATGAATATTGGTATTCCCTCGATTTTTGCTGTGGCTGCAATTTTGAAGGATGAGGCCGAACTTTTGTTCCAAAGAAAAGTCGACCTTGCCCAGAAAAAATATGACCAGGAGCTTTTGGCCCGTGAGGCCGAGGAACAGAAAAAATTCAACGGTACGAAAGTCACCAAGGAACTGTTTACTAAATGGAGAAACGAGTTCCGTGCGGAAATGAAAGTCGAAGCTAGAGACAAAGAAAGATTTGATAAAATGCACAACGGGAAAATGACCGGCAGAGAAATTTTCGAAAAGGGTCTTGCCGGTGAGTTTGATGACGAGCTTGCTGATCTTCCGGAATCCGTGGCCAAGATCGAGGTTTAGGAGTATGACTACAAGCATTAGGGAATATATCTATATATAGTATATACGGTTCTTCTTTTTTTTATTTTTTTTTTGCTTTTGGTTTGAGTTCCTTCTTTTCTGTAATTAGCATGATTTTTCAAGCTACTCCACACTCGAAATCCACTGCCATACCTTCATCACTTCTCCGTGGACCTCTAAAAGTTCGTGCTTCACGTTCGTGTTACGATCGACTTTATGACTGACTGCTTGCCAGAGCCTCATTTTGTAGGCAATATTGGGCTCGTTGCTCAAAATCAAGTCCCGAAGTTGAACAGAGCCCACAAATTCCGGAAGCTCATTAGAGCCACGGCCCAATTTTGCTTGTCTTTTCAATTTGTTGAGCACCTCGTGATAAAGCGTATCAACTTTATGCGTGTAAAGCTTATATTGCTTGAGTTTCCAGTAGCACGCGTAAATAATAACACTGATGAGAGCAATCCCAAGCAACGTCCTCTTAAATCTTAATGCCAACGTCACCACTGTATTGGACATCAAGCACTTAAAGCCAATGTGCGATAAGGACGTTGATCGAAAAACCGGGTTCGCGTAGTACGTCTCTGTAACAGTGTTGTTATCGTCAACTGCGGGTGTAATGAGATGATTTGTGTATCTGACCTGCGGAAATGTTAGTATTTCATGTTTAGTTTCTTTTGTTTTCTCCATGAATGAAGATGGATGTAAATGAGTCGAAAAGGGGGTAACTTGCCTTACAATTATTTCGGGTTCTTTTTCCAATTCCACCACGGAACGGTCCCATAATTCTTCAAATTCTTCCTCGGTGATGTACGGAGCCTTTAATGCCAACAAAAGATCGTGAAGTTCGGAAATCTCAAGACCGGCACTGATATCGTCCTTGTCAGAACGGCCACAATTAACATTGGCGTTTCGGGCCCTCAATAAATCAAGCGCCACGTCGATCATAATCTCGATTTTCTCTGCCTTTTTCGTGTCGGGGATACACTTTTGTGCCTTAAGGTTAAAGTTCGGCAAATACGAATAGTACCATGGGGCAGAAACCACAAAGTCATCGTAACATGCGATTTCAAGACGAGGGAAACACCGGGCATGTTGTGGACACTCGACACAGGCAGGCTTGTAGTGATCATCCAAGTATTCGCCAAGAGAAACCAAGAAATCTGAAGTTTCTGGAGTTTGTGGAATCGTTGGACGGTTTATTTCCTGTCCACAGTAACCCACAAGAAACGTCTGCTCTCTGTACCAGTATCCGAAAAAAAGCACGCCCACAAGGCTTAGCCAGAGTAATAAGTATGAAATCGCCTTTGATACTGAAGGCCTTTGAATGGGCTTCTTTTCTTTGGCTTGCTCGGATTTTGGTTTTCTCGATGCTTCCACAATCGTTTCCACAGATTCATCGCCTTCTTTTTCTTCTCCTTTATCCTCTTCTTCATCATCAGAAGAAAGTTCGTCTTCTGGTGAAATGCTGGTATCGACCTTCACAGGTTTCTTCTCGCTGCTGCGAGTCAATAACGCTTGTGGAATTATAATCGGTCTTCTTGGAGTAATTGATCTGCGCAGTTTTGGCTTCGGAGTGATACTGTTGACGTCAATATTCAAAAGACGGGCCAATTCCTCCTTCTTCTCGCCGGGCGAAAGGATATCTTCGCTTCGGGTTTCCCTTTTAAGTTTTGAAAGTGCAGAATCAAAGCTTTGAGAGGCAGATGCAGCAGAATTTCCGAAAAACACATTTTCAGGTCCAGTTTCAGGAACCTCAAAAGATTGTTGTGTTTTGAACCAAATGCTAGGTTCTTCAGTCAGATCACTAATGACAGTAGACGTCTCTGTGGAAGGCGGATTATAAACGATTTCCTCGATTTCCTCCAAGACCGGCGGTTGAATAGAATTTTCTAAATGAGCCGCCCTTTTTTGTTCAGGGGTACTGGCTTTATTAGTCTCAGGCTCTAGGGTTTTAATCGACTCAAAAGTCACGTTAGCTGCCGCCGGAAGAGTATCTTTCTCTTTCTCTTTCTCTTTCTCCAAATCAGAAATGTTTCTTTTCAAAAGAGAGGGGCTTTTTGGTGAGCTCAGAATTAATGCTTCAGAAGCATGTTTGGGTTTTTTTCTCTTTGAAGAAAGAATTTCGGGCTCAGAGTCCGAATCCACATCGAATATGTTGCCCTTAGAAGGCGTGGCCGAGATCTTCAAGTCCACCTCGTCAAGCATCGACTTTCTCTTTCTCAGTTTCGATGCCGTCAGCGCCACGTGACTTGTTTCCGCTGTCTGTTTTTGTTTCTGTGGAGTTTCCGTGATTTTCTCTCCTTTGGCACTAGTTTGAACCAGGACTTCAGCTGCAGAATTGTTGACCTTAACTGGTGTAGAATGTTCCTGCTTGGCCTTAGCATTGTCGATTGATTTTGAAACGTCAGTTTCCTCATTTTGAGATTTGCCCTCTTCTTTAAGTTTTTCCTCAACTATTTCCTTCGTCATCAGCTTGCTTGTTTTTCTATTTTTCTTTTTCTTGCTAACGCGTTCAGTATTTTCAACGGCAACTGGCTCCTCGGGTTTTGCAGACAGCTTTAGTGTTTCTGTTTCTGTTTCTGTTTCTTTATCATCATTTTCAGGTGTATTTTCAATCTTCTCCTTCTTCGATTTCCGGGATTTTTTTGATTTTTTCGCTTTGCCATCGTCAGAATCCTCGTCTTCAACTAGCACGGGTTCTTGTCGTGGAATGACTATATGCTTATAAAATAACTCAACAAGTTCTGGCTTTTTGGCATTGGATGGGAAATGCACGTTGTAATCGAATAAAGCACCCCTTAATTTCGCCACTTTGAGTGTGGACGGATCGAATCCTTTGAAGTTAGTACTATTATTTCTTTTATTATGATAATTTTTGCATCACTTTTTTTTTTTTTTTTTTCTTTTTTCTTTATTTTTTTGACTTTGTTATGGACTTCTCTCTTTGTCTCTTCAAATCTTCTTCACACCATTTATGTAAGGAATTCCGGAAGAAACACATATTATGAACAATGCCTTGGTTGGTTTTCAATACATACCTTTTTCAAGATACTCTTCCTCCATTGAAGCAAGATTATTTTTTTTCTGTGCTAAATTAAGGAGATTCAAGCGTTAGGGGCAAAACTTCGTATATCGGGGTTTGTTGTGACGATGATGTTTATGTGCGGATCATGGGCGTATATGCAGTTCGTAGTGCCCTCACTAAGGGCAAATTTTATTTTGCCAAATCTTTAATTGAATTAACGATGAAAATATGTGAATAGACATTAAGGAAAAGCGATATACACTTTGCATGACATTTCATATCTACTGTTTTTCGTCTGAATATTATATCGAAGAGAATTTATTTCTGCTTTTTTTTTTTTTGTTTTCTGCTTTTTCTAAAAAAGAAACATGTCTGTTTAGGAACTGTCTCTCACTCTTTCTCTCTCACTTGAATTTTGATTCTCAGCATTTTAACAACAAAAGTTTTTTCTCGATTAGAAAGAGTAAATTCCCAATTTTCTACGAAATTATTACAAATAGGCTTTGAATTCAATAGTTGCCGTGATGGTCAAGTTATATGAAACTGCGCTTTCTCTCACTTTTGCCTAATATTGAGAGTTTTTTGCAGTTTTTTGCAGTACTTATTTTTTTTTTTCTAATCAGCCAAGAAGGTTAACTCCAGTGCTCTTCAGCTTTCTAGTTTTCGCAGATTCATCTGATTCAAGAGCAAAATCTCAATTTAAAGAAAAACTACCCCCACCCAAATTCATTCCGTTCACTTTTTCACGATCAATGACTGAAATATGGCTAAGTAGGACACTAGTATAGGTGAGGGTCTAAAATTGAAAATGAGGCATTAGGATCCAAAATTTGCGAATTTTGCCTTTCTAACCCCATTAATATTTTGCGACTCAAAGATTTTAAAAGTTTGTTCTCTCATTGCTCTACTTTTCATCTAAATTCAATGCATTTTGCAAACCAAGGAGAAAAGGTAAAATTGTTCATCCTTCTGGGTCTGTATATTAATGGCAAAGAAAGTTTCAAGATGGTTTCGTGGTCTAGTTGGTTATGGCATCTGCTTAACACGCAGAACGTCCCCAGTTCGATCCTGGGCGAAATCATTCTTTTTTTTTTGCTTTTTTGCAAGATGTTAATTCAGAAGAAAAGTTTTTTTTGTAAGATTAATTAAGCTCTCAGAGCAGTATTTTTTGGGTGTATGTTTATTGTGTGTGCTGTGCATTGAACAAAATTTCGCAATTTTATTCCGTATCACAATTCACCTAAAGTGAAACAAATCACACATCTCTTGAATCTTTTTTTGATGAAATATGTGATTTGAGAATTTCACATGTAGGAGAGAATTCTAAGGCTTTGGTTTTCCGTAACTCAGTACATTACTCAGACGCATTATCGATTTTATAGTTATATATAGATTCCTTTTGTAGTACGATTTGCTTCTTTGAAAAACAAAAGTCTCTGACATAGCTTCGGTTTTGTTTTCCTTTTTCGAGCTCTTATAATTCGATGTTGGATAGCTTTTGCTATCAAACCTTTTTGAATTCTTGAGAAAGGGGGTTTTTGTCACACATGAATGGGTAAAAAAAAGCCTTATTAATTGAAGTGTTCAGTGTTATGAAAAATCAGATTTTTATTTTGAAATCAGAAATATCTACTGGATAGAATCCATAGAGGCTTCAAGCTTCAAAACAGTTTTTTTGCTCAAATATCAATTCAGTTTATTCAAAAGCTATAAAAATAAGCTCACAAGATATACTCGAAACAACTACAAACATGACGCACGTCTCTTTCCCTAGAGATACCCTTCCAAATACAGATAAGATCTCTCAATCAAATTTAACTTCACCTTATCTTCTGCTGCGTCTGGGGCAGAGCAACCAGTGTTCCCACAAATAGAAATGTTTACAGGAAGTTCATCAAACAATTCAAGGCGTGGGTCATTTTCCACATAATTGATGTGTAATTTAATATCGGTAGACACACACAAATCCCAGTTCAACTGGTTCAAGAAATTTGAAAGAATCATGAGCCTGGCGGAATTGTAATTAGCATCCGTGTTTTCGGCATTATAGGTCACCGAAAAATACTCCAAGGGGTGGTTTCCGAGTCTCACCATCTTACTATATTCGTACAACTGAGAAATTTCCGCCATGTCATTATCTCCGGTTTCCATAACAGTAATATGGAGCTGTGTAAGTTGCATCGAGTTTAATTTACAAATTCCATCCTTCAAATTTTGCCCTGCACTAATGGTAAGATCCATCTTTTTGGGGCCACTGAAACAAACATCCATCGCTTTCTGATAAGGTGCCAGTATGGCTACTCGAGTGGAGTGCATGATTTCGGGATTTTCGTGAAATCAAAATAATAATAAAAAAAACGGTTGACAAATAAATAAGCAACCTTGGTATCTGCTTTGCGGAGTATTCGATGATATAAGTTCCGATATAAACACTTACCTGATCGTAGTTAATAATCTTCTTGGGTCTTCGGAGACAGGGAGTATCCCTTCTAAACTGTTGTGGTCCTCTGTTATCGAAAATCACAGGGGTGTTGTTTTTTAAAAAAAAATTCTTTGGCTCTTAGCAGAAAGCGATGTCAGTAGTTCAAAAAGCTGATGGAGATCTTGTTAGCGAAAATGGCAAACGAGATCATAAACGGCGAGGCTGTAGATCTTGAAAATTTAATAATGTAGATAACAAAAAAACTTTGGTGGGAGGTTTTTTTTTTATTCCTTTGAGTGATGGGGGAGGCAAATATTCATGGAAGCAAGCGAGAGCTCCATTATCTATGTGAAAACTCAGGGAGGGGCGTACGTGCGGCGCACAAACAAAACGGAAAGAGTTACCGGATTTGGACTGTGGTCCAACGCCCCGCAGTGCCTGACTTTCGTGAGCCTTATCAGTCACATGACATCGATCATGCTTTCACGAGATTTACAGCAAGGCACGTGATAATTGATGGTGCACTGTTTTTTTTCAAAAATCTAAGCGCGCACGTGCCTTTGAGCAAAAAAAAAAAAAAAGAAAGAAATGGAGGTCAGTTGCAATTCGATTAGTTGCCGCCAACGACAACATACAATTTATGCAGTAGAATATGCTTGATGAGTGAGCTTGCATGTTACATTGCATATGCTGTTAACTCCGAAGGGGGGCCAAAATTGCTCTCTCGTCACCCGCAATCGTAATCGTAATTTTGAGAGAATTTTTGTTGACCGTTGATCTTTGCCCGGTCGTGAAATAGCCGAAAATTTTTTAGAGACAGCAAAATGAAGTGGGTATTTTGCATGTGCGCCAATCATGCTCGAAAACGCCCCCAAAGTGTCAGATCACGTCGGTAAGGGTGCGAGTTCCGGCGCCGGGGCGAAAAAAAAAAAAAGGCTAGGTGTGTATGTGTGTGACTCAAAAAAAACTAATCCGAGATTCGTCTGAATCAGTTTGTATGCACGCCTGATCATTAATGTAACCTGTACAAGGTGGCCAAAGTAATTTAAGGAGAAGCAAAGAAGAGTAATAAATTGATTTATATCACGGTACAGCAACAATAAAAAAAATCAAAAAAATCTCTCGGGTAATTTGGACCATATCTCTTGGCATTCGTACCCATGTGCGTTCTTGGGTACACCTCTCACAGCCTGTTCTGCGCGCGCCCTCGCTTAATCTCGGCAAGTGGTAACAATCGGCAGATCTCAAAATAGAAGATTGCTTTATTGTTGGAAACAAAACATTTCAATAATGACGGTCGTGTCCTGTTAAAGAAAATCGCCAAATATTAAGCCTTATCCCACAGATGCTTGTTTGCTTTTCTTTTTTTGGGCCTGTGCCATGAAGTGCATGCTGTAAGATAAATCCCGCACCGGATTCGCTAATTCTTGAACGGCTTTTCGCCTATCCTTACCCTCAACGATATCGTAAGTGAAATAATTCCGAAAAAAACATGTTCTGCGAAATCACAGGCGGGATTTAGGCTTTTCTCTATTAATGTGTAATTTTTTTCGCATGCAACGCAAACAAATAGGCATTGTTGTTTTTTCTCAACCAGCTTTATCCACTCCCAGGGGTGTGTGTTTTTCAAAACTATCAAGCACATCTGCGTATGTACTGCATAATTGGGATTTTTATCGTTAATGTAAATGCCTGACCTCTGACGTTCCATTTAATCCCTTATGCCCGTGCGCGCAAAATTCAGCACTTCGGCCAAGCTTTACGCGGTCCCCCCACGCAACTCTCAATATTCAGGGAAATTCATATTTCTCTCATTACACCACAAAAGACATCAGACGAGTGGCATATTGAATGAAAGCTTCCCGGAAATTACCTTTTCCCGGTTTTTCCATATATATTGATGTATGAGTGCATTGATTCTGACCCCTAAACACAAAGGAGGTTTTTCTTCATGCAGATGCAGCCTTGTTGCTAGCAGGTTGGTATATAATTTCGGCAGGAATACCCGGGTTCGCTGAACTCATAGCAACATGAACGACGGAAAGTGTTAACGGAAACTCCAGCAATGCGGAACACCGCCACCCATGAGATCGTCGTAAGACAAAAATTTTTACCATTATTAAGTTTGAGTCCCCGTGATTATTTTTAGTGTGGAATCGAAGAATGAGACTAAAATCTTTCGGGAATTTGAGAGACCGAGGTTCGAAGGTACTCCACATTCCGCTTGAGTGGGGCATCTCGATGAAGATTGCTCTCAGCAATAATTTCTTCGGTTAAAAGTTCCTTGCTTTCCATTATGCTTGAAAAAGATAACGCCACAAATCCATTACCAAAAACATGCGTCCATTTCGATATCCAAAAACCAATTGCCTGCATATATGAGAAATTTTAAGTTGCTATTGCTCGTATGCAAAATGCGTCACCCGATGCGCGTAAACTTTCCGGGTAAGCCTGTATAACATCGTTTCATGAAAGTTTTCTTTCATTACCTGTAAAAGTCAATCAGGCGAAGGAGATATTGCGCCACTACAAACGTTGGGTAGATGCACTTATTATCACCCAAGATCATGATTTTGCTTGCACGTGCATATCAAGTTCCGCGCTTCAAGACTGTCTGTGTTATCCTCTACCGAATTGGTGAGGC
The DNA here is from genome assembly GCA_030573015.1 of Metschnikowia peoriensis. Taxonomy (NCBI): domain Eukaryota; kingdom Fungi; phylum Ascomycota; class Pichiomycetes; order Serinales; family Metschnikowiaceae; genus Metschnikowia; species Metschnikowia peoriensis. The sequence goes on along the minus strand of JAJMCO010000275.1, from coordinate 919 downwards.
TCTTCAATATTCCTGCGGAATTCCAGATAAGCAAGATTTTTTTTTTTTTTTTCTTCTGCGTTTTCTTTTTCTGATAAGAGAACAAAATATTTTGTTTTAGTTTAGATTTAGCAAACCCTTACTTTGGGTAGAAACTAATTTTCACGCCATACTGACTGTAAAAACAATTATTGATTTTCGGCACTCGCTAATTTCAACATACATAAGCGGAGTCTGGCGAATGTTTTTTTCTTCGGTTTTATTTTTTTTTTCTGACCCTTTTATCTCACGCATATGCTTCGCGCTTGTATAGCGCCACATGAAACAGAGAGCGACGATAACCGAAGCAAGAATACCCGTGTGAGGCTCCCTTGACCTGCAGCTTATTTTTTTTCACTTTTTTTTTCACTTTTTTCACCCTTTTTTTTTTACGATTTTACGTTGTACGAATTTGCATTTGGCAACCAATTACAACAAGCACGAGCAACTGCGAACGTTTATTCGGAAATTCTCCCCAATTCTGCTAAATTTTCGAGCACCACTGCTCAATTTTTCTGGAAAAAGATATTAGTGAAAAATATCACTTCTAAATCTGGGAAAGAAATATCAGATCAATTTTTCTTGACAACAATTATGTTTATTTCTTTTCTTTTAATTTCTTTTCTTTTTGTCCCCACTAACCCAGCACAATTTTAAAAAGAGAACAGGCGAGTGCCACTTTGTTGCGCCAAGAAAATCTATTTGTGAAAAAAGCCTCGGGCAAGATTTTTCTTTTACCTCGGTTGTCACACTTGCATATTCGGGAGTAAGCTGCAACTAGGACCTCTTATTTCTTAAAATAGCGACAGGAAAAAACGCCTCAAATCGTTTTTTTTCGATTTTACAGGACAGAAATCACTAAATTCGTTTTTCAAATTGTTGGAAATATTTGAAGACCGGC
>JAJMCO010000274.1:0-15708 GCA_030573015.1 Metschnikowia peoriensis | reverse complement strand
GCCGGTCTTCAAATATTTCCAACAATTTGAAAAACGAATTTAGTGATTTCTGTCCTGTAAAATCGAAAAAAAACGATTTGAGGCGTTTTTTCCTGTCGCTATTTTAAGAAATAAGAGGTCCTAGTTGCAGCTTACTCCCGAATATGCAAGTGTGACAACCGAGGTAAAAGAAAAATCTTGCCCGAGGCTTTTTTCACAAGTAGATTTTCTTGGCGCAACAAAGTGGCACTCGCCTGTTCTCTTTTTAAAATTGTGCTGGGTTAGTGGGGACAAAAAGAAAAGAAATTAAAAGAAAAGAAATAAACATAATTGTTGTCAAGAAAAATTGATCTGATATTTCTTTCCCAGATTTAGAAGTGATATTTTTCACTAATATCTTTTTCCAGAAAAATTGAGCAGTGGTGCTCGAAAATTTAGCAGAATTGGGGAGAATTTCCGAATAAACGTTCGCAGTTGCTCGTGCTTGTTGTAATTGGTTGCCAAATGCAAATTCGTACAACGTAAAATCGTAAAAAAAAAAGGGTGAAAAAAGTGAAAAAAAAAAGTGAAAAAAAATAAGCTGCAGGTCAAGGGAGCCTCACACGGGTATTCTTGCTTCGGTTATCGTCGCTCTCTGTTTCATGTGGCGCTATACAAGCGCGAAGCATATGCGTGAGATAAAAGGGTCAGAAAAAAAAATAAAACCGAAGAAAAAAACATTCGCCAGACTCCGCTTATGTATGTTGAAATTAGCGAGTGCCGAATATCAATAATTGTTTATACAGTCAGTATGGCGTGAAAATTAGTTTCTACCCAAAGTAAGGGTCTGCTAAATCTAAACTAAAACAAAATAATTTGTTCTCTTATCAGAAAATGAAAACGCAGAAGAAAAAAAAAAATCTTGCTTATCTGGAATTCGGCAGGAATATTGAAGAGCCTCACCAATTTTGTAGAGGATAACACAGACAGTCTTGAAGCGCGAAACTTGATATGCACGTGCAAGCAAAATCATGATCTTGGGTGATAATAAGTGCATCTGCCCAACGTTTGTAGTGGCGCAATATCTCCTTCGCCTGATTGACTTTTACAGGTAATGAAAGAAAACTTTCATGAAACGATGTTATACAGGCTTACCCGGAAAGTTTACGCGCATCGGGTGACGCATTTTGCATACGAGCAATAGCAACTTAAAATTTCTCATATATGCAGGCAATTGGTTTTTGGATATCGAAATGGACGCATGTTTTTGGTAATGGATTTGTGGCGTTATCTTTTTCAAGCATAATGGAAAGCAAGGAACTTTTAACCGAAAAAATTATTGCTGAGAGCAATCTTCTTCGAGATGCCCCACTCAAGCGGAATGTGGAGTACCTTTCAACCTCGGTCTCTCAAATTCCCTAAATATTTTAGTCTCATTCTTCGATTCCACACTAGAAATAATCACGGTGACTCAAAATTAACAAGGGTAAATAATTTTGTCTTACGACGATCTCATGGGTGGCGGTGTTCCGCATTGCTGGAGTTTCCGTTAACACTTTCCGTCGTTCATGTTGCTATGAGTTCAGCGAAGCCGGGTATTCCTGCCGAAATTATATACCAACCTGCTAGCAACAAGGCTGCATCTGCATGAAGAAAAACCTCCCTTGTGTTTAGGGGTCAGAATCAATGCACTCGTACATCAATATATGTATGGAAAAACCGGAAAAAAGTAATTTCCGGGAAGCTTTCATTCAATATACCACTCGTCTGATCTCTTTTGTGGTGTAACGAGAGAAATATGAATTTCCCTGAATATTGAGAGTTGCGTGGGGGGACCGCGTAAAGCTTGGCCGAAGTGCCGAATTTTGCGCGCACGGGCATAAGGGATTAAATGGAACGTCAGAGGTCAGGCATTTACATTAACGATAAAAATCCCAATTATGCAGTACATACGCAGATGTGCTTGATAGTTTTGAAAAAAACACACACCCCTGGGAGTGGATAAAGCTGGTTGAGAAAAAACAACAATGCCTATTTGTTTGCGTTGCATGCGAAAAAAATTACACATTAATAGAAAAAAGCCTAAATTCCGCCTGTGATTTCGCAGAACATGTTTTTTTCGGAATTATTTCACTTACGATATCGTTGAGGGTAAGGATAGGCGAAAAGCCGTTCAAGAATTAGCGAATCCGGTGCGGGATTTATCTTACAGCATGCACTTCATGGCACAGGCCCAAAAAAAGAAAAGCAAACAAGCATCTGTGGGATAAAGCTTAATATTTGGCGATTTTTTTCAACAGGACACGACCGTCATTATCGAATTGTTTTGTTTCCAACAATAAAGCAATCTTCTATTTTGAGATCTGCCGATTGTTACCACTTGCCGAGATTAAGCGAGGGCGCGCGCAGAACAGGCTGTGAGAGGTGTACCCAAGAACGCACATGGGTACGAATGCCAAGAGATATGGTCCAAATTACCCGAGAGATTTTTTTAATTTTTTTTCTTGTTGCTGTACCGTGATATAAATGGATTTATTACTCCTCTTTGCTTCTCCTTAAATTACTTTGGCCACCTTGTACAGGTTACATTAATGAACAGGCGTGCATACAAACTGATTCAGACGAATTTCGGATCAGTTTTTTTTGAGTCACACACATACACACTTTTTTTTTTCGCCCCGGCGCCGGAACTCGCACCCTTACCGACGTGATCTGACACTTTGGGGGCGTTTTCGAGCATGATTGGCGCACATGCAAAATACCCACTTCATTTTGCTGTCTCTAAAAAATTTTCGGCTATTTCACGACCGGGCAAAGATCAACGGTCAACAAAAATTCTCTCAAAATTACGATTACGATTGCGGGTGACGAGAGAGAGAGCAATTTTGGCCCCCCTTCGGAGTTAACAGCATATGCAATGTATCATGCAAGCTCACTCGTCAAGCATATTCTACTGCATAAATTGTATGTTGTCGTTGGCGGCAACTAATCGAATTGCAACTGACCTCTATTTCTTTCTTTTTTTTTTTTTTTTTTTGCTCACAGGCACGTGCGCGCTTAGATTTTTCAAAAAACCAGTGCACCATCAATTATCACGTGCCTTGCTGTAAATCTCGTGAAAGCATGATCGATGTCATGTGACTGATAAGGCTCACGAAAGTCAGGCGCTGCGGGGCGTTGGACCACAGTCCAAATCCGGTAACTCTTTCCGTTTTGTTTGTGCGCCGCACGTACGCCCCTCCCTGAGTTTTCACATAGATAATGGAGCTCTCGCTTGCTTCCATGAATATTTGCCTCCCCCATCACTCAAAAGAATAAAACAAAAACCTTCCACCAAAGTTTTTTTGTTATCTACATTATTAAATTTTCAAGATCTACAACCTCGCCGTTTATGATCTCGTTTGCCATTTTCGCTAACAAGATCTCCATCAGCTTTTTGAACTACTGACATCGCTTTCTGCTAAGAGCCAAAGAATTTTTTTTTAAAAAACAACACCCCTGTGATTTTCGATTACAGAGGACCACAACACTTTAAAAGGGATAATCCCTGTCTCCGAAGACCCAAGAAGATTATTAACTACGATCAGGTAAGTGTTTATATCGGAATTTATATCGTCGAATACTCCGCAAAGCAGATACCAAAGTTGCTTATTTATTTGTCAACCGTTTTTTTATTATTTTGATTTCACGAAAACCCCGAAATCATGCACTCCACTCGAGTAGCCATACTGGCACCTTATCAGAAAGCGATGGATGTTTGTTTCAGTGGCCCCAAAAAGATGGATCTTACCATTAGTGCAGGGCAAAATTTGAAGGATGGAATTTGTAAATTAAACTCGATGCAACTTACACAGCTCCACATTACTGTTATGGAAACCGGAGATAATGACATGGCGGAAATTTCTCAGTTGTACGAATATAGTAAAATGGTGAGACTCGGAAACCACCCCTTGGAGTATTTTTCGGTGACCTATAATGCCGAAAACACGGATGCTAATTACAATTCCGCCAGGCTCATGATACTTTCGAATTTCTTGAACCAGTTGAACTGGGATTTGTGTGTGTCTACCGATATTAAATTACACATCAATTATGTGGAAAATGACCCACGTCTCGAATTGTTTGATGAACTTCCTGTAAACATTTCTATTTGTGGGAACACTGGTTGCTCTGCCCCAGACGCAGCAGAAGATAGGGTGAAGTTAAATTTGATTGAGAGATCTTATCTGTATTTGGAAGGGTATCTTTAGGGAAAGAGACGTGCGTCATGTTTGTAGTTGTTTCGAGTATTTCTTGTGAGCTTATTTTTATAGCTCTTGAATAAAACGAATTGATATTTGAGCAAAGAAACTGTTTTAAAGCTTGAAGCCTCAATGGGTTCTATCCAGTAGATATTTCTGATTTCAAAATAAAAATCTGATATTTCATAACATTGAGCACTTCAATTAATAAGTCTTTTTTTACCCATTCATTTGTGACAAAAAACCCCCTTTCTCAAGAATTCAAAAAGGTTTGATAGCAAAAGCTATCCAACATCGAATTATAAGAGCTCGAAAAAGGAAAACAAAACCGAAGCTATGTCAGAGACTTTTTTTTTTCAAAGAAGCAAATCGTACTACAAAAGAAATCTATATATAACTATAAAATCGATAATGCGTCTGAGTAATGTACTGAGTTACTGAAATCTCTGACTTTCCCAAGCCTTAGAATTCTCTCCTACATGTGAAATTTTCAAATCACATATTTCATCAAGAAAAGATTCAAGAGATGTGTGATTTGTTTCACTTTTGGTGAATTGTGAAACGGAATAAAATTGAGAAATTTTGTTCAATGCCCAGCACACACAATAAACATACTCCCAAAAAAAAAAAACACTCCTTTGAAAACTTAATTAATCTTACAAAAAAACTTTTTCTAGAATTAACTTCTTGTAAAAAAGAAAAAGAAAAAAGAATGATTTCGCCCAGGATCGAACTGGGGACGTTCTGCGTGTTAAGCAGATGCCATAACCAACTAGACCACGAAACCATCTTGAAACTTATTTTGCCATGAATATAGAGACCCAGAAGGATGGACAATTTTATCTTTTCTCCTTGGTTTGCAAAATGCACTGATTTTAAGTGAAAAGTGGAGCAATGAGAGAACAAACTTTTACAATCTTTGAGCCGCTAAATATTAATGGGCTTAAAAAGGCAAAATTCACATATTCTGGATCATAATGCCTTATTTTCAATTTTAGACCCTCAACTATACTAGTGTCCTATCTACTTAGCCATATTTCAGTCATTGATCGTGAAAAATTGAACGAAATCAATTTGGTTGGGGTAGTTATTCTTTAGATTGACTTTTTGCTCTTGAATCAGATGAATCTGCGAAAACTAGAAAGCTGAAGAGCACCGGAGTTAACCTTCTTGGCTAATGAAAAAAAAAAAAAAAAAATAAGTACTGCAAAAAACTGCAAGTAACTGCAAAAAGCCCTCAATATTAGGCAAAAGTGAGAGAAAGCGCAGTTTCATATCACTTGACCACCACGGCAACTATTGAATTCAAAGCCTATTTGTAATAATTTCGTAGAAAATTGGGAATTTACTCTTTTTAATCCAGAAAAAACTTTTGTTGTTAAAATGCTGAGAATCAAAATTCAAGTGAGAGAGAAAGAGTGAGGGAGACAGTTCCTAAACAGACATGTTTCTTTTTTAGAAAAAGCAGAGAACAAAAAAAAAAGCAAAAATACATTCTTTTTTTATAATATTCAGACAAAAAACAGTAGATAAGAAACTTTCTGCAAAGTGTATATCACTTTTCCTTAATGTTTATTCATATATTTCCATCGTTAATTCAATTATAGATTTGGCAAAATAAAATTTGCTCTTAGTGAAGGCACTACGAACTGCATATACGCTCATGATCCGCACATAAACATCATCGTCACAACAAACCCCGATATACGAAGTTTTGCCCCTAACGCTTAAATCTCCTTAATTTAGCACAAAAAAAAAATCTTGCTTCAATGGAGGAAGAGTATCTTGAAAAAGGTATGTATTGAAAACCAAACAAGGCATTGTTCATAATATGTGTTTCTTCCGGAATTCCTTACATAAATGGTGTGAAGAAGATTTGAAGAGACAAAGAGAGAAGTCCATAACAAAGTCAAAAAAATAAAGAAAAAAAAAAAAAACAAAAAAAAAAATGATGCAACATTATCATAATAAAAAATAATAGTACTAACTTCAAAGGATTCGATCCGTCCACACTCAAAGTGGCGAAATTAAGGGGTGCTTTATTCGATTACAACGTGCATTTCCCATCCAATGCCAAAAAGCCAGAACTTGTTGAGTTATTTTATAAGCATATAGTTATTCCACGACAAGAACCGGTGCTAGTTGAAGACGAGGATTCCGACGATGGCAAAAAAGCGAAAAAATCAAAAAAATCCCGGAAATCGAAGAAGGAGAAGATTGAAAATACACCTGAAAATGATGATAAAGAAACAGAAACAGAAACAGAAACACTAAAGCTGTCTGCAAAACCCGAGGAGCCAATTGCCGTTGAAAATACTGAACGCGTTAGCAAGAAAAAGAAAAATAGAAAAACAAGCAAGCTGATGACGAAGGAAATAGTTGAGGAAAAACTTAAAGAAGAGGGCAAATCTCAAAATGAGGAAACCGACGTTTCAAAATCAATCGACAATGCTAAGGCCAAGCAGGAACATTCTACACCAGTTAAGGTCAACAATTCTGCAGCTGAAGTCCTGGTTCAAACCAGTGCTAAAGGAGAGAAAATCACGGAAACTCCACAGAAACAAAAACAGACAGCGGAAACAAGTCACGTGGCGCTGACGGCATCGAAACTGAAAAAGAGAAAGTCGATGCTTGACGAAGTGGATTTGAAGATCTCGGCCACGCCTTCTAAGGGCAACATTTTTGATGTAGATTCGGACTCTGAGCCCGAAATTCTTTCTTCAAAGAGAAAGAAACCCAAACATGCTTCTGAAGCATTAATTCTGAGCTCACCAAAAAGCCCCTCTCTTTTGAAAAGAAACATTTCTGATTTGGAGAAAGAGAAAGAGAAAGAGAAAGGTACTCTTCCGGCGGCAGCTAACGTGACTTTTGAGTCGATTAAAACCCTAGAGCCTGAGACTAATAATGTCAGTACCCCTGAACAAAAAAGGGCGGCTCATTTAGAAAATTCTATTCAACCGCCGGTCTTGGAGGAAATCGAGGAAATCGTTTATAATCCGCCTTCCACAGAGACGTCTACTGTCATTAGTGATCTGACTGAAGAACCTAGCATATGGTTCAAAACACAACAATCTTTTGAGGTTCCTGAAACTGGACCTGAAAATGTGTTTTTCGGAAATTCTGCTGCATCTGCCTCTCAAAGCTTTGATTCTGCACTTTCAAAACTTAAAAGGGAAACCCGAAGCGAAGATATCCTTTCGCCCGGCGAGAAGAAGGAGGAATTGGCCCGTCTTTTGAATATTGACGTCAACAGTATCACTCCGAAGCCAAAACTGCGCAGATCAATTACTCCAAGAAGACCGATTATAATTCCACAAGCGTTATTGACTCGCAGCAGCGAGAAGAAACCTGTGAAGGTCGATACCAGCATTTCACCAGAAGACGAGCTTTCTTCTGATGATGACGAAGAGGATAAAGGAGAGGAAAAAGAAGGCGATGAATCTGTGGAAACTATCGTGGAAGCATCGAGAAAACCAAAATCCGAGCAAGTCAAAGAAAAGAAGCCCATTCAAAGACCTTCAGTATCAAAGGCGATTTCATACTTATTACTCTGGCTAAGCCTCGTGGGCGTGCTTTTTTTTGGATACTGGTATAGAGAGCAGACGTTTCTTGTGGGTTACTGTGGACAGGAAATAAATCGTCCAACGATTCCGCAAACACCAGAAACTTCAGATTTCTTGGTTTCTCTTGGCGAATACTTGGATGATCACTACAAGCCTGCCTGTGTCGAGTGTCCACAACATGCCCGGTGTTTCCCTCGTCTTGAAATCGCATGTTACGATGACTTTGTGGTTTCTGCCCCATGGTACTATTCGTATTTGCCGAACTTTAACCTTAAGGCACAAAAGTGTATCCCCGACACGAAAAAGGCAGAGAAAATCGAGATTATGATCGACGTGGCGCTTGATTTATTAAGGGCCCGAAACGCCAATGTTAATTGTGGCCGTTCTGACAAGGACGATATCAGTGCCGGTCTTGAGATTTCCGAACTTCACGATCTTTTGTTGGCATTAAAGGCTCCGTACATCACAGAGGAAGAATTTGAAGAATTATGGGACCGTTCCGTGGTGGAATTGGAAAAAGAACCCGAAATAATTGTAAGGCAAGTTACCCCCTTTTCGACTCATTTACATCCATCTTCATTTATGGAGAAAACTAAAGAAACTAAACATGAAATACTAACATTTTCGCAGGTCAGATACACAAATCATCTCATTACACCCGCAGTTGACGATAACAACACTGTTACAGAGACGTACTACGCGAACCCGGTTTTTCGATCAACGTCCTTATCGCACATTGGCTTTAAGTGCTTGATGTCCAATACAGTGGTGACGTTGGCATTAAGATTTAAGAGGACGTTGCTTGTGATTGCTCTCATCAGTGTTATTATTTACGCGTGCTATTGGAAACTCAAACAATATAAGCTTTACACGCATAAAGTTGATACGCTTTATCACGAGGTGCTCAACAAATTGAAAAGACAAGCAAAGTTGGGTCGCGGCTCTAATGAGCTTCCGGAATTTGTGGGCTCTGTTCAGCTTCGGGACTTGATTTTGAGCAACGAGCCAAATATTGCCTACAAAATGAGGCTCTGGCAAGCAGTCAGTCATAAAGTCGATCGTAACACGAACGTGAAGCACGAACTTTTGGAGGTCCACGGAGAAGTGATGAAGGTATGGCAGTGGATTTCGAGTGTGGAGTAGCTTGAGAAATCATGCTAATTACAGAAAAGAAGGAACTTAAACCAAAAGAAATAAAAAAATAAAAAAAAGAAGAACCGTATATACTATATATAGATATATTCCCTAATGCTTGTAGTCTTACTCCTAAACCTCGATCTTGGCCACGGATTCCGGAAGATCAGCAAGCTCGTCATCAAACTCACCGGCAAGACCCTTTTCGAAAATTTCTCTGCCGGTCATTTTCCCGTTGTGCATTTTATCAAATCTTTCTTTATCTCTAGCTTCGACTTTCATTTCCGCACGGAACTCGTTTCTCCATTTAGTAAACAGTTCCTTGGTGACTTTCGTACCGTTGAATTTTTTCTGTTCCTCGGCCTCACGGGCCAAAAGCTCCTGGTCATATTTTTTCTGGGCAAGGTCGACTTTTCTTTGGAACAAAAGTTCGGCCTCATCCTTCAAAATTGCAGCCACAGCAAAAATCGAGGGAATACCAATATTCATTTCGGCCTCCTCATTCAATTTGTCCAATAATTCTGCCAAATCTGATCGTTCGAAATCGATTGTTTCGGCCAAACTTACATATTGTTCGGGTTTGTCGTCATCATCATCATCCAGATCTTCGTAATCAGGCGTATTCTCGTCCTCCACTTCCGCTATCTTAATATCTAGCCCAGGAGCAGTTTCTGGATACGTTTCCGGGTATCTGACATCCAATAAAAGTGCATGTTTACGGTCCGAGGATGTTTCTAGTTTTACATAAATTGTAAAGTGCGTTTCGGATAAGACGGTGAGTTCGTCCGGGTAAATCGACCGGAGCACTTCAATTTCTTGTTGCTGCTCTTCTTGAGGATCCATTCTATGCGTGAAGAAAAAAAAAAATTGAGTTTTTGTAGGAAACTGCTTACCTTTTTTTTTTGGAAAATAGAATGAGTTTAGTGATGGGTCTCGTGCATGAGGTTTCGACTAGGTCGTGCACAAACCATATTAGTAGAAGGCCCAGGGAAGCAAGCGAACCGGGATTCTAGAATGACTGTAGTATCTATTATGAATATGAAAAAACCACTTAATTTTTGATTACAGGAATTTTTGTATTTTTGGTTTGATTTTGACCCAATAAGTATCTTGTTTATTATTAGGTTGTGTGTCACGTGCAATTCGAGGCTATTCTTTCAAATGCAACTAATTAAATTTTACTCCATCATCAAACAGCAGTGCCTCGAGACAATTTTTACAAAGTAAGACTACCCCACTGGCTAGCTTGAATTTTTGAAAGAACAATAGCGGTTTTAGTACTTTATGCTAGGACAGAACATACCGGGAGGCGGAGCGATCACGTGACCAATGCCTTATGGGTATATTATTCTTATAATAATTAGTGCAGAACATAACACCTGCAATTTGACAAATTAGCTTCACTACAAATTTGATTTCTAAGGGGTTTATAGTTCCCCTTTCAAATTTGCATAGTCATACTTGGCGAAATACGAACGATGGCTAAATATAGACTGAAACCGCACCCTGCAAATTTCCCACTGCCTATATTTTCCCACCGTTATATCCAGCAGAAATGAGATCAAAAACAAAGAAAGGAAAAAAGAAGAGAGAATACTTACAAAATATAAAGAAAACTTGATATTCTTATTAATCAAATTCCGATCATAGGAACCGAGAACAAAGAAATCAGAAGAAGTACGTGATAATTTTTTTATAGCATGCTCCCCAGCAACTCGCTCTGCCGCACACGACCCAACCTGTCAAACAGGTCCAGGTGCTCTAACTAAAATATTGCGAAAAGCACATCCTAAGGTCTTTTTTTTTTTTTTAATACCACGCTTGCTTTTGGGATCAGGTCTACGCCACAACGAAACTTGAAGAAATTGCTATCTTCGTTCTTTTAATTTCTTCGTTCTTTTTTCTTTTTTCAATACCTATCGGACTTGTGACTTTCCCTTTCATTTTCCCCCCAATCACAGCACGTTTTCTGAAACCGCCTCACTTTCTGGCCCCACAGTATTATATTCATCAACAAAAACCGGCCGGGATTTGGTCAACAAAGAATTGAAATTATCGTCTTAGAAATATAAACCCACCATATATCTTCATCATTAAGCATGGCGTTGCATAGTCTCTGTGCCCCAAATACCATAACGGTTGATTACGCATACGACCCCGCACATCCACTAAGATATGGCAATTATCCCGTCAGCAAACATTCGCTGGTGGCGAGTGAGCTGGATTTTTACGACGACCCTTCGTACGAATCGTATTCCTCAGACGAGATTAATCTGCGGGCAGTGGCGCTTTTCGATTTCACCCCGGAAAACGATAATGAAGTGCCGTTAAAAGAGGGCCAGGAAATCTGGGTTTCGTATCGTCACGGCCAAGGATGGCTCGTGGCAGAAGACCCGCTTACGGGTGAAAATGGGCTAGTTCCAGAAGAGTACGTGGAGATATTGGTGGCGGAGCAGCAGGAATCTGATGATGAGCCTCAACAATTTATGCCACATATTATGCAACAATTGCCGGAGGAGGAAAAGGTGGATAAACACGCGCTACATCGTCGGCTGAAACAGCAACAGGACGAAGAGTGGGTGGATACAGATGATGAAGAAGAAGAAGAAAGCACGCTAAAAACAAAGGAAAACGGTACATCAACCGATGAACTGCCCTCTCTAGAATCCAGGTTGGGGAATTTGGACGTGAAATAAACTCGCTGATTCTGGCGTTATTATTGCTTCCTACTTTGACATTGAATCTTGCACAGAAACATAGATACCTAGTGATTTATGAGAATCGCTTATATTTACGCTACATGGATGTTATCTTTTTTCTTCACAAGGCATAATAGATTGAAGTTCAGTCGAGACAGTGTTTAAGACCTTTTCCGTTTATCTGACTCTTCTGTCTGTCTTATAAAATCAGTGACACTACCCATTTCACCATTTCGAGATACTGGGCGAGTTGGTGTATTACAATAATCCGCTAATGAAAAGTGTACGAAGATATCCTCAGATGAACTGGTTTTAGAGTATCTTTAGCTCTGAGAATCTTCAGGATATTCAGTCCATTTCGAGGATAACACAACAAGTTAACGTGCAAACATGAGATTTCTGCAGGAAGTTGTGTTTGAGGAATGGAAACATGTTCTTACTGGATTGTTTTGGGGGCCTTTTCTTTCACAACATACGGACTCGGAATGTTTCTCCTATTTGTAAATTCTCAATGAGAAGGGTCATAATCGTTTTTCCAGTCGGTTTCTCTGAATGACAGCCCGTACTTGAGAAAATGCTTTGACTGTTTTTGGTGGTTGGTGAGAATAAATGTCTACTGAATTGAGTTTCAAAATCACTATACGTTCACCTAAAACTTCGTCTACCCATAGGATACTGAAGTGAAAATCTTTCAATAAATATCTTCCAATCACATCAATCAATGAATAAAGTAGCGCAATTCAATTTAAAAAAGGGAACCTGTCGGTTCAGCCCATAGTTAGTAGTTGGGCAAAAAAAGACACAATTTCCTGCATACACACACCAACTCCATGATCATCGATTTGAAAACATACCCCAGGTTTATTTTCTTCATCCATAAAAAAGAAAAAGAAAATGGAAAGCAGGCCCAGCGGTGATAAAGACTATCACCTGGACTCAGGCTTCTCCTCGGACGATTCCGATAATTTTGAAGATGCGAGAAATTATATGGATTCTGAAGGTGCAGTGTCTCCACCTGAAAACCCCACCATTTTAGGTTCGAACATTGATAATGATGATAATGAGAGTGTCCAATCAGGACAAGAAAGTGATGATGACGAAAACACGGAATTATGTTCTGCTTATATGGAACAGTATGACGAGCATGTGCGTGGGTTTTTCGGCCTCAATTATATGACAGGCCGAGTGCTGAAAAATTACCATGTTTTGCAACCTAGTGTAAATAATATTACTGGTGCTTATTATATTCCACGGCCATATCGGCCGTTCCGCTTTTCCGGCAAACCCTTGGTGGAGCACCTGTATTTGGACCCGGAAGTGTATGTATATGATGAGGAAACCACCGCCGATTTTGCCCCAGAAACACAGGCAGAAATCGACGAAATCAAACAGATTCCTGGATCGCTCTGGTCAAGCAGCGAAAAAGATGTTTTCTTTCTGTGCTTGGCTCGGTACCTGATCCACCGACTCGATGCGTTTTTACCGCATTTGCCGTATAAAACCATGGCCGAGATCGAGGCCTATTACCATCTTTTGAAAAATAATCTTGAGGGTATGAAACGCGTGCAAAACTATAATGCATATCTTTATGGCGAGGCCAAACACCGGCTCCGCACAAAATACGCCATGAGGGTGTGGGAACAAGGGATTCGGTACTGGCGGATTCCCATAGCACATGAAGTGGACGAAGAATGGGTTGAATTTGAAGAACGCCAAAGCCAGCTTTTAGCACGGCGGGACCTGCGTAGGGCACAAGGCGTCTCGCCAAAAAGAGCCGATATTTTGGCAAAATATACTGGTGTGGATGTAAAAAACGAGAGCTTGAATCTCGTAAATGTCGAGGCATTAAACCAACTTTCCCACATTTATAATGCAAACAATATAACTCCACCATTAGAAGGCCAGGGAAGCCCGAATACCGGGCTATGGCCCCTTGTGTTTCTTGATGAAATTGTGAAAACACGGGTGCGAGATTTGTTTATGGCCATTCTTGTGGGTAAAGGTACCAACGGCGTAAACATGGGTTCAGATTCCGAGACCGAAATTGAAAACGAACTGGGGCCTTCGCCTGCATTGAAGGAAACAATCGTCACACAGCATGACGTGTGGAAGGCTGCTACCGATCTACGACTTTTTGAAACGCAAAAGTCGGGGTTCAAGTCAAGGTATATTGATGGCAAAACCCCGCTTTTGGCCACATACTGGGCACGTATAGCGCCTTCGCTCAAGCTATCATTGGATGACCTGGAACAGGAACATGAACAGGAACTGGAAATTGGATCTGCTCCGGGACCAATTATACCGTTAGAAAGCGAATATACAAACCTGGACTATTTTCTAAGGGAAATCAAACCAGAAACTGCAGAGATCGAGCTCCCCGATGAGCTTGTGGCAGCCACGATGCCGGAAGCTTCTGAAAGTGAAAATGAAGTTTCAGATTCCAGCTCTTCAGATGAAGGTATGAGTAATACACACAGTTGGACTTTGGCTGCCCCTTGGGAAGCCCATACACTGAACTTGATGGTCAACGATTCTTCAGAAACAGAAGTGGAAAACGAAAAAAATGGAAATTCGGGAAAGAAATTGCTTCTGTTCACCGATCTTGAAACAAGCGAGACTTTCACCCGCAAGAGAACGATCCAAGACGTGAAAATCGAGGAATACTTGGACAAAGATGTGGATGAATATATCGAATGGCGTGACCGCAAGATGACCCACGCATATCTTAGAGATTTAAAGGCTCTGGCAGGATTGCCGGTCGAGAAGCAAAGCTTGCGTGAACCTCGGCGTAATTGTATCTCACGGAGCATGGTCCATAGAGCTTGGGTGAAACACTTTGCCAGCTATTGAATGCAAAAAATATATATCTAGCTATAAAAGTATGGAAGGAAGAAGTCGGTCATAAGGAAAAGAGAGAAATGAAGGGAAAATGGACTAAGCCTGGCGGCCTTAGGTGTACTGGTGGGAGAATGCTAACAGAATCATAACAAGGTCATAAATCATGGCGAAGATCGTGGTGGCTAGGAGACACTTTGGAGTCATGCTATTGAAACGGTGGGCCCAGGTGTTTTTCGTGGCCCCAAGCTGCACGGGCTTGTACAACTCAGCATAGCTTTTGACATCGTGAATATCATAAATCACCACCACGATCTCATAAAGCACGAAACAGTAGATTAAGTAGAACTTTAAAGAGTATGCGGCATAGCGATAAATTGAGGGGACAAATGTGTTTTCGTAGAAAGGTAATTCAACGTTGATCGCCGTGAAAGATTGCGCAATGAATATCGCCATGAAACTGTTGTTGGCGTCTACGATTAAACCCAAAAGACCGTCAGAACGTGGCATTTCCAGCCCAACTTTTTTCTCAGGCTCTTGATAAGATACCTTGAGATTTTCCCAAGCCAATTCAGCTAGATTCAACGCCAAAATCACGTAGGGACAAAGAACCAGCACCCAAAGCAAGACGCGAAAGGCCAGACTCATCAAGGACAGAAACGGATACAGCGACGAGAGCGAGACAATCGCCACGATATTGAGGGCTGCAAAAACCACGCATTCCACGTACTTATTAGACGTGATGCGAAGTGTTTTCTTCAGTTTCGAAGGGAATCTTAGAATAAATAGCAAGTTCATCACATTCTGCAAAAAATCAGGGAGGTATCCCGAGTTCTCCAAAGTGTTGTATGGCGACCATGTGAAGTATTGCTTTACTGCCACAGAAACAAGTATGGCGCCCAAAACCGCCGAGGAGATCACGGGATTATGTATTTTTTTACACACAATTGAATCGATCACATAGATGCAGCGCGAGAGCCCCAGCGAGGGGAGTTTGGCAATATCAGACATTTGGTGAACGAAGATTTTGCTTTTCTTCTTTTTTGTTTTTTAAATTATGGCTTCCTCGTAAATAGCTGAGAAACGTCTATTCAGAAAAGAAGCACAGTAGGATGTAGTGCAAAACTCGGGGATGGGGAGACAGAAGCGATAAGGAGTGCACAAATTGAAAATGGGCAAGAAGTCAGAGTCTTGCAGTGGGCTGCAGTTTCCCTATGTGGATCTGGGTAAAGCTTAAGAATAAACGAAGGGGTATAAAGAAAGGGATGTATAATAAAC
>JAJMCO010000273.1:0-15749 GCA_030573015.1 Metschnikowia peoriensis | reverse complement strand
AATCTTCGCGTACATTAAACTTCTCCTTCACAACATACTTTCTTCGCTTTTTCAGAGGACTCTCGAGTGTGGTTTTCTCTGCATCTTCCTCCATATGCAAGTTTGTCAATCCTGAAGTTGGAGTTCCTGTGACTACCCATCGCCGCTCCGAGTATAATAGCTTACAAGATAAACTGAGATTTGAAGTGCGTGAGCTCATAGAATGACCTTCATCAATAATGAGTCGTTTCCAATGGATTTTCATGAAAACATTTTCGGCGTTTGAGCTCATCTTCGAAAATAAAGGAACAGATATGACCACGAGGTCGTAGGACATGAGAAGTTGTGGATCATAAGGAGGCAGACTTACATAATCTGAATTCTCATGGTGAATCGAGCTCTTGAATCTTTCGGATATGAATAATCGTTTGAGAAAACTCGCCTCCACATGTTTTTTTGCCTCATCATTCCATTGATGCAAGAGATTCTCTGGTACTACAACAAGTGTTGAGCTGGTTAGCAAAAGTTTTTTCGTAGAAGGTTTGGCACCGATCCTAGCCCCTCTACCTCGAAGACCTAAATGGTCTTGTGGTGCATTCACAGAAACGTAGAAAGCGCCAGGCAGATCAACCAATTTTTGTATCACTGTGGGTGGTAAATCGTGGATGAAATACTTCCAAGGCAATGAGTTTTGAGCTATCGATGCTAGACACAAATTCGCAAGTGTTTTAATTTTTTCAGGTTTCTCAGAGGTAGTCGCTGGAACCTCCTGGAGTATTACATCTTGTGGGATTGTGGAAATCTCATGTTTGGTCAAGCAAACAAGCGCTAAGCAAATTAAGGTTTTCCCCAATCCCATATTTTCCGCAAGAATCCCCCCCTTAGGAACTGTATAAAGCTCGGGCATAATATAGAACCCATGGTTCAACGTATCGTAGTAGTATACCGAGCCTGTGGGTGATTCAAACTTGATGAAATGTGGAACATGCTCTCTCTGTGAAATCGACTCTTTTTCATACATTTTACACACTGATCGTAGCTGGAATGGGTATAAAGACGAAGAAATCCCATCTATCGACGATGTTCCTTGTTTACTTTTCTGAAGCAACAGGGAGATTACTTCTTCTGCAGATGGTGCACCACAATAATTCGACCATGAACTGTGAGCGTATGACGAAAGATCTGGTGTTTGGATCTGGCCATAAACGTTCCGTATTACGGTTTCCAACGATTCTTGTTCTTGCCGCATCTCTGAGAGACTTTTTCTCAAAGACCACCGTCGCATGTGGTGGTACAAGTCCTTGGTATCATTCAGAATTTTGAAATTTGGCGCAAAAAAGGGGATACAAATTACATCCGGAGAATTGTCCATAGATGTCTTAGGCCTAGGTATCTGAAACCACCCGACACAAGAGAAGTCCATGTAGTAAAGAAGTGATTTCCAGGAATTGTTGCAACGTTTCTGGAAAACGGAGTAGTTGTTCAGAAAGCCGGATCTCCATTGCCTTATAAATCTTGAACCATCTATATCTTGAGCTACAGCATATACCCTCACTTTCCAAAGCGTGAAAGGCATTAGTTTTCCTATTTTATACTGGAAAGCCTTATAAGTGGCCGAGAAAACCCGATTTCGGATCAAGAAAACCAAGGCCTGTAATGACGAATGAAGCTTAGCACCATATGCATCGTGAAGAAACTCCGCATCAAAGTAGCTCCATGAGGACGCACTCAATTTTATACCCTGAAAGGCATAATCTGAGCTTGGAATGCCAACATATAAAAGCGTTCCTAGAGGTATTAATTTCCCGATATCATTGGAGATTTCGACAGCGATCTGGAAATCTGTTTGCCCTTGACGCATGAAGTAAATCCGAAACACTGCTAATGTGGGAGATGATGCAGGAAAATAGATTTATCGTTATAGTGCGACCCCGTTACTATAGTCTATGGTACATTACGCGAGCCTTTTTTTGTTTTCACTTCCGGGGGGTGTTACAATATCGGGGTACCACCGTGACGGGGTCTCACTATATCCGATATCGTTACTCGGACTCAAGATCACGTGACTCCACTCTGTTGATTTGCAGCCGCAAGTTACGAACAAATGTCATTTCCCTTAATATTTGTTTTTTTCTTTTCTGGGTTTTTTTTTCTTGTTTTTTTTAAACTGAACATTCTTGAAATCGAGATCTTTGTTAAAACTAAGTCCCCAAAGATTTTGTTTAAAGGCTGGAAAACCGGACCTGTACTTTTCAGCCTGATTATACTGATTGAGCTCACATAGTAATGAAGTATCAATCAAGAAGACAGAAAGAAAGAAAAGAAAGAGTACATCGTATTATCAATCATTCCTATACAAAAATCAGTAAGATAAATTTTCAAACCAGAAAAAAGTAACAAGGTGCCAAAATCAAACAATGTTCTGCTAATTATGTCATTCTCAGACTGTGGCTTTAGCTTCTGTCTTGCCAATATCGTCTTGACCAAGGTAAATCAGTTCTTGCCTTCACCTAAACTTACCTGAGTCAGGAAGATTTCCGGAAAACACGGTTGAGATGATTCATGCAGAAAAAATATGCATCGTCCATCTCAAATTTGGAATGGGGATTGCAATGATCCATGATTTCACAAATCTTTTTCTTGCTTTTCATACAATCCAAAAAGAACTTTGTGGGGTTCAGCAGGGTGATCAGAGGCTCTGTATTGATATTTTCGTCAACCAGGGACTCTGGATATCTATTGAGATTGTTTTTATCCTTGCGACCTTGAAGAGAAAGAGTCGCTGTGAAAGATGAATAGAACGAAGTTAAAAGAACTATAACAATTACAAGCTTCATGGAAAAGGTGTAAGAATGGAGACAGTTTTTAAATGTATGAGAAACGGGAGATATCGATAATATATATTTAATCAGACGCAATATATACTTACAGTTGTGTATCTTGATAATATATATCGTCAACATTTTCGTTCACCTATCTAGAATTAACGGAGAATAACTTCGAAATTCTGGATGCTTCTCAAAGATTCCACGAAATAATATAAAAATATCGGATAAAATCAAACACATATTCGACCCAAGGATTTACAGTTAAAATCTCTGCTTTACACAGCCTTAAGAGAAAAAGTTTATCTCCAGGATAGCATCTTGAGTTTAGTTTTACAAAAAACAAATAGAAGGGAAAAGACCAATAAAGATGGACATTGAATTCAAAGCGTTATTATGTAACCCAGTTCGGCCTCTTAGAGAGCAAATTACAAAAAAAAGCATTTATGAAATGACTATAACAATAAAATAGACTTATATTCTTTGTCAGTCTCGAATAGAGATCCTAAGTTACGTAAAACAAAACGTTTGTTGCAAATTACTACATTTAGTTTTCTCACATAAAGCTAAAAGTTCTGATACGAAGCCGAAGTGTGGAGCAAGTTTGTGTTTTTCGGCTTCATTCTTTCGAAGAAAGCTGTTTGAACAACCTAATGCACTCAACGTAAATTTCTTTAAGCCTCTTTTCATTCATCGGCCAATTTTTTCTACCATTTTCGGCCTTTATTTTAGCGTTCTTTAAACAACGTGGAAAAAAGTCAAGAGGCACGGGACTCTTGTTTTTGAAAAACTTTTCTTGGATTTTTGGACTTCCATTTGTAGAATTATTGGATGCTTCTTCATCTATACCAAAGCTATCTACTCGGTCATGTTCATTTAGAGATTTTAGAGAAAAAGAAGCCACACGAAGGAGAAAAATGGAAACAGTTGCAATAAAAATGTTGAGCCTCATTGATAAGTGGCATATACAACCACATTTTATTGAACAAAATCCCAAAGATTTATAGCAAATGAAGATAATTGATCTCGACGTCCCTTGATTTTGGGGAATTGAATTCTTCATTATAAGAGAAGAGTCTCGAACCTTTGTTTATTTGTATTTTTAACATCAAAAGGAACCGAATTTTAGACATTTTATTTCGGGTAGAATAGTATATTTTCAAGAATTCGAGCTCAGGTACCAACCCTTTTGCTGTCCTTATCTTCATCGATGACTTCTTATTTCGAAATCATGTTAAATTCAATTATGAGTTTAGAAGAAGAAAGATACAATCATAAGACCTAAATGCCACGGATTGACAGTTTGGTTTTTTTTTATTACTTTTTATTTTTTATTTTTTATAGAATCAATAAACAATTTTTCTTCATCAAGAAACGGAAGTGATTTGGACCAGAGATAGTTGAGAGAACCGTATAAGGTCCGCTCAAAGAGAAAATAGAGTCCTTTATTCCACAGGTAAGATGCTCATGGGCTTTCGGGTTCCTTCAGGAAGAGCGTACCCGAGACATTTGAGGTAATTATTTTTCTGTGTCTCTTCAGACAAACCACCTTTTGTATCAGCAATAGAGTTTGCGTTAGATTGGTCCAAACAGCTAAGAAAGTCTTCAATAGGAATGATGATGGGGTTTTTGGCGTCTCCAGCTTTACCTTGAGAATGTGTTTGGTGATGGGTGGTTAAAGTAGAATCACCAATGGGGATAGACCAGACTTGTAAGGTAAGAAGAGAGAGGAGGATAAACAAAGAAATCATTGTATTTGAGTGTGTGAATTTATAGGATTTAAAAAGAACCGAATCGAAAAGAACCGAAATGTAGGGTTTTATTAATACTTTTTTTTTATTCTTTTTATTTTTGCTATTCTTTTTTTGAGACAATCCCAACTTGTCAGGTCAAGGTTGTGAATTTCACCCGAGTAGAAGGATTGGCGGAATTTGAGGTTTTCAAGATTCCGATTATACTGAAATTTTCATGTCTTTTTAAAGCCGGGATATCAGCTAGAAGATTATAGCTACTAAAAGAGAAATTGTTGCAACCTTTGGAAGTGGAAGATTACGGATTTATGAATGAAATTTGACCTGGCCTTCTTCATGCTTCTATTAATATTGACGGAAAAAACCACTTTTGGTCACTATAAGAGCAATGACCAGAACAAAATTCATGACACGTTTCATTGATTTTAGCTTAGAAGCTGGAATTAATTTCTTACAGTGTTTGGAATTTCATCCCTCGCATATAAGTTGCAGGTGGAGAATTTTTAACAATAATAGAAAACAAAGGCTGAGTCTTGCTCTTAACAAACCCGTGGTAAGCCTTAGCTGATGATTATATCCGGATTAGTGAAGCCATCAAACAATGGAGCTTTAGAAAAATACGTCATATTTCATTTCATTTGCACATTTCTTCCTCTGTTTCTTTGTATTGCTTTTCCTGAAATCTGGTTGTAAATTTTGACTCATAATAAAAAGAAAGAGAAAAAAGGAAAGAATTTTATAAAAAGGAAGGCCTTCAATACGTAGGGCCTCGATCCAATTGTAGAAAATGAAACTGCAGGTGTATCAAGCAGGGCATTTCAGGTGAATTAAAAAAATAATGGGGCATGAAAAAACACCTATCACACAAGTAAAAAGTTCTGGAGCTGAAGTATGCAAAAATATGAATAAACGGATAAAAATCAAGTACTAAAAACATTAGCACATTTTAGTATATATAAGGTGAGGACTGCGCAATTCGGGCTTGTTTCTCTCGTAATTTACATACTTTAAAAATACACGAAGCTAGCCTAGCGAGCAAAAAATATAAACGTCGAAATCAGAATCGAATTTTTCAAAGATAAAGCAATTTTTTTGGGAATATTAATTTGAAAATGGACTTGCTTTATCGTGCTTTATGTTTTTACCACTAACCAATCAATCCACATTGCCTGAGGAGTCTGGGACCGGGACCCCACAGTTCGCCAGTGCAGGATTCTACGATTAGGAGAGATTAAATAAATGCGACAACGACGCTCGCTCTTAATCTTGCTAGGAACCACGAAGTAACGAACCAAGAAATCATAAGTTTTCTTGGATTTCCACACAACTAAAATTGCTTGATTCTTTGGAAATAAAAAAAAAGGATAAAGGAAAAAAATAAGAAGAACCAAAGGATTAAAAACAAACAAAACAAAAAAAAAGATGAAGGCCTTGCTTTTGAGTGCACCCTTAAAAACCACCGAGGAGGTGGACTGGTCAAAACCATTGAACAGTTATCTTCTATCTGTATACGGAAACACCACGGAATTCCAGGACGACTTGGCCAAGTTTTCGGACTTACGGAAAAACATACAATCGGCCGCCGCAGCAGGTTCCGACGATGCCACGTTTGTCGAGAAACTTCTTAGCTACTACAGTCAGTTGGAACTTTTGGATTTACGTGTTCCCATGCTGACTTTATCCAAACGGAAACAGGTGAAATTCACGTGGACAGATGCGTTTTCACCTGCGGAAGAACACTCCCAAACAGCTTTGCCGTATGAAAAGGCCAGCGTTCTTTTCAACCTCGGGTCGCTGTTGATGAAGGCCACTGCCTTAAAATATAGCCTTGCAAATAAGAATTCCGGCACGGAAACCGGGGAAATTGCATTCAAAGAGGCCATTCAGAATACTCAGCAAGCGGCAGGCGTGTTTCAGTATTTGGCAGAAAGCTTTCTTCATGGTCCACTGGCGGACTTAAAGCCGTCTACTGCCAAATTTTTGGCCGCGTTATGTTTGGCCCAGAACCAGGAGATTTTCACGTTGAAAGTCATTGATGGTGACCTTGAGCAAAAGAAAAACTCCTTGATTGCCAAAATCTGTGCATCGGCGGCTAAGTACTATGAAGATGCGCATACAGAAACGGCCCATTTAGTTGATGAAGATGGATTCTCAGTAGCACTGAAATATGCCGAATCTTTCGACATTCAGGAAGCTGGAATTGACGATGAAGTGCTTGCAATCGGAGATGAAAATGACACTGCAGCTTCGGAATACGACCCGGAGTCGACCGAAGCACAAAGTTCCAAAGTTTATGCACTGTTGAACGCGTCTTGGGTTGCGATTTTCCAAGTGAAGTATTTTTACTACAAATCGTTGGCCTACTATTTCCAAGGCTTACAGCTTGAGGCCACGAAAAAGTTTGGTGAAGGGATTGCGTACTTGACGAAATCTTCAGAGTTTCTTGGTCAGATTTCTTCCTCTCTCTTAAAAGCAGTGTCGAAATCCCGAGGCCATAATGTCTACGATTTGTTGGACAACATCGAGTACCAAAAAGACGCGTTGAAAATTAAGTTGGCTGACCTTACTAAGGATAACGATCTCATCTATCACGATATCGTTCCATCTCTTGTAATGCTTACTGAACCAAAGGCCATGAACAGTGCTAAGGCAATTCCCATGAACAAAATCGACGCCTTCGTGAAGATAAACGAGAATAACTACAACAATTTCCTCAGCAATGTTGTGCCCGTGAGCATCCACGAGCTTCTCAGCTTCTACTCTGAGGAAAAATCGCAATTTTTACGGAACGAAATCGATGCTGCAGATGTTTCCAACGAAGAATTATCGTCGGCATTAGAGTATTTGAATTTGCCCCGAGCTCTTGTCAGCATCAAAGAACTCACCTTGGCCGAAAAACCCGTGTCACAAGATGTTCAAGAATCTTTGGATCCAGAATCACTCAGAAAAGTGCATGAGATTTCGGGAAAATTCGCTCAAGACACGGCCAACAGGAACGCTATTGCTCAGATTAGGGAAACTATTCTTGATACTATCAACAAGACCGAAAGTGTGTTGAATTCTGCACCTTCAAGTACTTCTCATGGTCAGTTTAGAGAAGATCTCATCAAATTAAAAAGATCTTTGTATGACGCTGGAACTTCCGACTCCAGACTTTTGGCGTTAATCGACCAAGATAATAGCGCATTCTACCAAACGCTCGGGAAAGGCGTCAATTCGGCGGAGTTTAAAAGATTGTTTCAAATGCCAGAAGTTAGTCAGAATACTAAGCAATACCAGGAACCCGAAATCAGTTTATTGGATGTCGATGATAGCCAACTCAGTCAGATGTCGGTCACAATTGAGGACAAAATCCGGCGCATCGAAGATCTTCTTAATGAACTCAATTTGGTGAAGGTGGATAAAACCAAGCTTATTTCCGAGTTGAAAAAGGAGATCCATGATGACGATATCTCGGATATTCTCCTTATCAATAGTAGAGTGAAATCCACCAACGAAATCAAAACCGTGATATTCCCCGAAGAATTAAGAAAGTTCGAAGTGTTTCTGAGAAAATTGAACAAATTAATCGAGCAGCAAAAGTCGTTGATGTCTGAGGTGAAGGGGCTTTGGGAAGAATTGATTTCGAGTCCAAAGGTAAAGGAAATCCAGCACTCTTCAGTGTTTAGAAATGGTCTTCTTAATGAGCAGAGGACAAAGATCGACGGATTCTATGAGAATAATTGGAAACGATACACTGTAGGGTTGCAAAAAGGAGTCGGGTTCTATCAACAGCTTCTCGAGTATGTGAGAGGCCTTCAAAGTGCGGTTGAGAGACAAACGCAAATGGGTCTGTTCACACAATCCATGGGCTCTCTTAACTTGAGAAGTGACCCTACTGGGGGTTCAATGAATTCATACGCTTCTCAAACTGCTCAAACTGCGCCTCCAATGCAAAACAACGCGGCGCCTCTTTGGGCAGCAGGTACAGGCACAGGCACGGGAACGGGAACGGGCGGTTATGCGGGCCAAAACCCAGATCAACAATCTCAATGGGGGCAACATCCTTTGACGACTGCAGAAACAGGGAACTTTGCAAGTTTTCCGAATGCAGCATTCAATACAACACCACTGAATGCACCACAACTCCCACCAAAACGGCCTTCACAAAGCTCTGTTGTTCCCGGATACTCAAATGCTTACAATTCCCCAGTTACACAACACAGCCCAGGACCAGCGGCACAACAAGCTAAGCCTACGACACCCTTTGGCTCGGGAAAACGTGCCAGTAATAGTGGAAGTGGACTAATCTACGATCAACCTTCGACATACGAGCCCAATATGTATGACTACTTCACCCAAAATCGCGGATGAAAAAGAGTAGGTTTAATTTTTTTGTTGTGGATCCTTTCTTTTTCTTTGTGGGCGCTGAAGAATCTTCACACTATAGGAGTAGGAGGCTGACGCGTCTGACGCGAGCACGAGGCAAGAAAAAAAAAAAAAAAGAGAGATTCTGGCTTAGGTGTTTGAAAAAACAAAACGAAAAAAGAAAATAAAACAGACCCGTTAGAATGATAGAGCAATCACATGAAAAAATGATCAAAAGAATACTAGAATCAGAAAATTATGAGAGTTATATAGAACAGCAATTTGCCCGCGTTTCTTAGTGGGAAAGTGGAGCGAAAACAGGTGATCCTGCACACAGTCCGGCGATTGTTTGATTTCTTCGCCTAAAACGGCTAAATTGCAAATGCTCGCGTTCCGGAAGGGGTTAAAGCCTAGGTCAAAAAAAAAAGATCGCACATTCTATAAATAATTCCCAGATCGTATGCCGGAACATTTTGTGAGGTGCACCTATTTTTTTTTTCTTTTTTCTCCTTCGTTTTCTCCTCACTGAGGCGTGCTCGTTTCAAGATAAATAGGATCTACATCCCGCAAGTCTCATTGTCTGATAGAAAGAATCTACACCGAAAACCAAAAAAAAAAAGAAAAGGAAAGCAGGAAAAGAGATACCATATTCAAACCCAGTCATTTGCCGCAGAAATCTCCTTGTCGTTTGCCCCTGCCTGATTATTTCAAATATCTTTTTATTTTTATTTTTTTATCTCTACTTTTGCATATAACATTTCACTTCTCACACTGAGAGCAAAAAACCAGATACATCTATCTCTTCCTCTTTCTGTTTCACATATTCTTTTACAATCATAAATAACCGCCGAAAATGAAGCAATACGCTGTTTTTGTGTTCATGGCCGTGATGTCGTTGGTGGGCCTCGTGCGTGCAGATTCATGGAACCAAATCGCCTGTAATAGTACAGCACAATGTCCCCAGAAATTGCCTTGTTGTTCCCAGTACGGATACTGTGGAACCGGTCTGTACTGCTTGGGCGGCTGTGACCCCCGTTACTCGTACAACTTGACGGCGTGTATGCCGCAACCCCGCATGTCGTCATTCACTGATTCTTTCAGCAACGTAGACCACATTGCCAAACAAACCGAATACTTGGGAAACGCCTCCGATGTGGATTGGGTATATACGGGATACATCAACAATTACGACGACGCTCTTTTGTTGCAAATGCCTAATGGCTCCACCGGTACCGTGGTGTCATCAACAAAATACCTTTGGTATGGCAAAGTCGGTGCTACAATCAAATCTGCTAGAGATAGAGGTGTGATTACTGCCTTCATTACCTTTTCGGACGTGCAGGACGAAATCGATTACGAGTTTCTTGGTTACAACTTGACCTTTCCTCAGAACAATTACTACGCCAAGGGAATCTTGAATTATTCGAATACTGGTGATTTCCAAGTGACGGATTCCTATGCAAACTGGCACTACTATGAAATGGACTGGCAAGAAGATCAAATCGTATGGTCAGTGGATGGAAACCCTGTGCGTACTTTGAAACGTGATTTGACCTGGAACTCAACCACAAACAGGTACGATTTCCCCGCCACGCCTTCCAGAGTTCAATTTTCTTTGTGGCCCGGTGGATCTTCGCTTAACGGTTTGGGTACGATTGAATGGGCCGGTGGTGCTATCGACTGGAACTCGCAAGATATTCAGCAATATGGCTACTACTATGCCTATGTGAAAAACGTATCGGTGCAAACCTACGGCTTGCCCTCGTTCATTGACCAGAAATACACCAATGTGCTGAATTTCAATGCGTTCTTATACAATTCGACCGCAGGAAACGAAAACAACGTTTATTTGGTGAACAAAAAGACGTGGTTGGGATCTTCCGATGCCTCGGGACTCGATCCTGATAATGAAAATGACGACCATTCGGAAACCTCCACCGTTGTTATGCTGTCAGGATCCTCTACTTACACTTCCACCACTGTGAAAAACAAACCAACTAGTGCCCAGGATCCTGCAGCGCAAACTAACAACAATGGCGCTGGCACCACCACCTCCACCTCGCAATATACGGGCGGGTTCGTGCAGAACTCGAAGAATACTGCATCGGTCAGCACCATTTCCACAACGTCGAAGGGCGGGTCGCCTAAACACTATGGCGTGTTGAGCGCACTTGTGACTGTCTGTGCCACTGCCGCAGGAATGTTTTTTATTGGCATCTAGTCTTTGACATAAACTGGAGAAACAGTGGTGACAACAAGAACAACAAAAAAAAAAAATAACAACAAGAATAAAATATGGATCAATTCTTAACAGTTGAATATATAGGTAACATGAATAAACTAACATGAATGGCAAGGGAAGTAGCGATGAGTTAGTGGGGAATCTGACTCTTAAACCCTAAGAAAAATCGACGACTTGAAGTAAAATTACATCACGTTTAAACTTAAACCAACATCGTAATTCAAAGAGCCGGATTTGGTAAGTTTTGTTTATTTACGTGACACAATATAAGCGAATTAAACAAAAACATGAGAATTGACCTTATAAATCCAAACACATCGTATAATGCCACGTCAAAAGGAATGAAAGCAAGTTACTTGATGCTTATTTCTATTAGTAGGGTAAATGTGGTCTCCAAACATTAGCCAGGTGTATTTGCGGCACGTTTTGAGAGAAAATGAGGGTTTGGCATTCCAAAGAAGTTGATAATGTGTTAAAGACTAAGAATCACAATCCTCGAAATTCATGAAAAATACGGTGGATTGGCTTCATCAATCTATTACGTGCAATAAACGAGTCATGACTTACAAAAAAAGAAGCAAGTTTCTTATCGAGTGATGAAGATGATTAGAGCTTTTTAAAACGCCCCCGCTACAAAAAAGCAATTTTGAAATTAAGTATGTATTGAATAACCAGGAAGTTTCATAAGAGACTACCAAACTTGAGCTGTCTAAGTTCTATATATACAAACCAATTTCAAAGTTTAGTTCACTATGCTATATTTTAAGCAAAGAGAACAGAGATCACAGCAAACACAGCAGCAATAGTAGCTGGCATTTGGTGACCACCCATACCAACAGAAGATGAAGACTTTGTGGACGAAGCAGACTTCGTGGAAGAGGCAGACTTTGTGGAAGAGGCAGACTTCGTGGAAGAGGCAGAGTGTGAAGAGCTGGCTTGAGAAGATTTAGACTCAGTCAGATTCTTGTGGCTTGAGTGAGCAGATTGAATCACAGATGAGAAGTTCGAGGAAGCGGCAACAGCCTTTTGGCGTGGAGTAATGACGTTTGGTTGAGAAGTGATTGAAGATTTGTCAAGGGCCAGACCTGCTCTTGTTGCGTAAGAAACAGAATGAGAAGTGTAGTAGCCATCAATACCAGTAGCAACCACAGTTTCATTTCCAGTTTCGTATCCAGTTTCAAAGCCAGTCTCGTATCCAGTTTCAAAGCCAGTCTCGTATCCGGTCTCCCAAGCAGTTTCATAGTCTTCTGTGGCATAGAAATCCAAGGTCTCGGTAGCGATCAATTGGTCATAGAAATAGTCATAGCCTTCGGTTTTCTCGTGATCAGCAGCGGCAAGCAAGCTGCTTTCCAAACTAGAAACGTCAGCAGTGGGAAGTCCCTCTTGCGAGCCATACTTGTCAAAGTAAGACACAATAAACGTTTTGTACGCACTTTCGTAACTGTCTTTCCACAGCGAAAAAGCAGCAGAGTCAGTAGCGGAAATAGTGGCGAAATCAATAATCAAATCATCGATTCCTTCAGCGGCAGCCGACGCAACAGCAGAAGAAAGAATGAGGAGAGAAGCTTGAGAGAAACGCATAATGTTGAGTGGAGGTGATAAAGAGTTTTAAAAATAATTGTGCCTACGAGCAGATTCCATGCTTTTTATATACTACGGGAGATCAGTTCTGAACGAGTTGTCTGGCATTAATTAAAGCATACCGGTTTTCGTCACTTTACGATTACACATATCGTAGATCCAGGCTCACAGATATTAATAGATTATCGTAATATGCACAAAAGGCTGCA
This sequence comes from Metschnikowia peoriensis, assembly GCA_030573015.1. Lineage (NCBI taxonomy): Eukaryota > Fungi > Ascomycota > Pichiomycetes > Serinales > Metschnikowiaceae > Metschnikowia > Metschnikowia peoriensis. The sequence continues at coordinate 2,815 of JAJMCO010000273.1, read as the reverse complement.
CGACAGCGCCGAGCCACAGCCCTGCTGTCGCGTGAAGTGGCGGATAATACTATATACAGAGTTCATCCCGTAGTGCATTGTCCCCGGTGAAGATTACTGCTGCTGCTCTGGGTCAATAAAGGGGGCTATGCTCGTAACTACAAGATTTTTTTTTTTTTTTTTTCGTCACCTCAAATTTTCGGTCTCAGTAATTTGGTAGTAATATCAAGGGTGTGCTCCCTAGATTTGTGAAGGCATCATGTCGATATTTTGCACCCGCGTTTGATTAATCGACTGCAAAAGAAAAAAAAAAATAACAACGCAAAGTGATAAATCTTCTTCCTTGAAAACAGATAGCAACTAATTGATCTTGAGGCTGGGAATGTGATGGATGCATCAACACCTCCAAAAAGAAATATGGTTGTTTCATGCAGCCCCGTATCCGCAAGCTTGATTGCAGGTCTCTTTTTTTTTATATTTTTTTTTTTTGTTTGATTATCAGATCCAATCTTTCTGAAAAGTTCGGACGATCTTCAAAATAAGGCTTGTAAAGTCTTGTGAATGATAATACTAACCCCTAACTTGATAATAAATGGGGTAATAGTACTTATTCACATTCTCATTCACTGAGTAGTACTTCTAAATATAGAACACCGCAGAATTCTGTCTTGAAAGATTGGGAGATGCTGGTTACGGATAAAGGAAGAAGTGCTTGATATGCACCGTTGAAAATTCATATGCATAAATTGACCCCTATATGATAGGCACCATGAGCCTAGACCCAACCGTGGGGGTATTTTCTTTAGTAAATATTGGGGACTACGCTATCAGGCTCGACCATGAGGCTGAGTTTCTGCCCCTTTAAAACAAATCTTTGATTTAGATTGTTTTTGGGAATATTTCTTTAAAACAGTAGAACATTGAAGGTTGGCACAAATTCAACAGACCCTCCAATTTGAAGAATAACGGAACGCCCAGTAATCATTTGCTCGAATTTCAAGAAAATGAGACAAAAAAAAAAAAAGAAAAAAATAAAAAGAAAGCGACCCAGGACCCGCCAAACACGGTACGAAAGAAAGCCTGAACAATTACAAAAGACAGCCTAGAAACAGAAATATATCAAATTCTTTTTGAAAGATGAAAAATGGTTTCATTTATGTGATTGTGGTAACAAATACAGATGTCGAAATCTTTAAAGTCCCTTCATATTGTAACTCCTACCAAATTTTATTTAGCAAGTGATGAAATTAGATAGTTTGGATGTGACTGGTAAGTAGCAGTTTTGGCAACTCTGCAAGATTTTTGTTAAGAATCAAACCCTGAAGACACCAGCTAAAACCTGATCACTAAAAAAGTTGTTTGTCTGAAAGAAAACACATTAATGTTAGGAAGATCGAGACTTTAAGAACTATAAAATAGGGTGAGATACGGTCACCAAACATGACCCAGATGTATTTGCGGCACGGTTTGAGAAATAATGTGGGTTTGGCGCTCCAAAGAAGTTAACAACATGTCTACGACTAAGAATCACAACCCTCAAAATTCATGGCGAATACGGCGGAATCACTTTGTCAATTCATTAAGTATAATAAACGAGTCAGGGATTAAAAAAGAAGGGAAATCTTATCGAGTGATGAAGATAATTAGAGCTTTTTAAAACGCCCCCGCTACAAAAAAGCAATTTTGAAATTAAGTATGTATTGAAAAGCCAGGAAGTTTCATAAGAGACTACCAAAAGTGAGCTCTTTAAATTATAAATCTACAAAATCTAGTCCACTATACTATGATTTGAGCAAAGAAAACGGTGAACAAAGCCAAGGCAGCACCAATAGTAGCTGGCACTTGGTGATCACCCATACCAGCAGAAGATAAAGATCTTGTAGAAGAAGCCGAGTTTGTAGAAGAAGCCGAGTTTGTAGAAGAAGCCGAGTTTGAAGAAGAAGCAGATTGTGAAGTGCTGGCTTGAGAAGATTTGGACTCAGTCAGACTTTTTTGGCTTGAGTGAGCAGATTGAATCACAGATGAAAAGTCAGAGGAAGCGGCAACCGACTTTTGACGTGGAATAATCAGGCTTGGCAGAGGGGTGATTGAAGATTTGTCAAGGGCCAGACCTGTTCTTGTTGCGTAGAAAACAGGGTCAGTGGAGTAGTAGCCATGAGAACCAGCAGCTGCCGCAGTCGCATATTCAGTTTCATAATCACCCGTGACATAATCAAAATCCAAGGTCTCGGGACCAAACTGGTAATTGAAATAGTCATAGTCTTCAGTTTTTTCGCGATCAGCAGCAGCAAGCAAGCCGCTTTCTAAACTCGAAATTTCATCAGAGGAAAGCCCCTCTTGCGGGCCATACTTGTCAAAGTAAGACACAATAAACGTTTTGTACGCACTTTCGTAATTGTCTTTCCACAGCGAAAAAGCCGCAGAGTCAGTAGAGGAAATAGTGGTGAATTCTTTAATTAAATCAGCGGTTCCTTTAGCGGCAGCAGACGCAACAGCAGAAGAAAGAATGAGGAGAGAAGCTTGAGAGAAACGCATAATGTTGAGTGGAGGTAAACAGTTTTCTAATCATTGTACCTACGAGCAAGCTCCATGCTTCTTATATCCTACGGGTGATTTACGAATAATTTTCTGGCATTAAGCAAAGCATAGCGGTTTTCGTAAGTGTACGATGACAAATATCGTAGATACAGGCACACAGATATTTATAGATAACATATGCACAAGCAGCTGCACGACAGCGCAGAGGCATAGCCCGGCTGCATACAACGCAGATAGTGAGTCAGAATATCCCGAATCATGCATCAAAAAAACGAGTTTTTTTTTTCTTTTTTTTTTT
>JAJMCO010000272.1:0-15781 GCA_030573015.1 Metschnikowia peoriensis | reverse complement strand
AGATTGCTTGTTTCGGTGATGACTTGGTCGAGGCCTACTGGACCTCGATTCAATCCACCATGAACTTCAACGTTCCTCTTCCAGGTACCGGTGTTTTGTTTGGTGGTGACTTGACTAACGAGAAGTTGGCCAAGGTTGCTCAAACCATTTCTGGTCTTGGCTACAGCTACTACGCCGCTTCCCCAGAAGTCGCCGAGTATTTGTCGAAGAATGTTAGTGAGAAGGTTGAGGTGATTGACTTCCCTAAGACCGACAAGAGAGCCTTGAGAGAGATTTTCCAGAAGCACCAGATTTCTGCTGTTTTCAACTTGGCCAAGGCTAGAGCCGAGAGCTTGTTGGACGAAGATTACGTGATGAGAAGAAACGCCATTGACTTTGGTATTCCATTGTTCAATGAGCCAAACACCACTCAGCTTTTCGCCGAGTGTTTGAAGGCTAAGATTGGCAACAAAATCAACTTCGACACCATTCCTTCTTCCTTCGAGATCCCATCTGAGGTTAGAAGATGGAGTGAGTTCTTGGGCGGTAAGCCAGTCTAAGCTACGACGAGTATTTGACGATATATAAAAAAACAAAACAAGTAACATAAGTACATAAATTAAGAAACGAAGAATTTTAAAATGGGAAGTATTAGAATATAAATACTGAGTCATTCCAGCCAGGGGAATGGTTAGACCAGTTCTAGCCTTGTGAATAAGAAAGTTAAAAGCTAAGATAAAAAAATCAGATGACAAAAACCACATTCTCACCTAGATTTGCAAAAAAAAAAAAAAGAAGCTTACGTCAAATCCTCGTCGTCTTTCTCCACCACCGAATTCTTCACCTTCAACAACAATTGCGTTTTTAACTTGTCCAACTTGCTGAACTGGTCAAATTCGTAAACACGATCAGAGAATGCTTGCACGTCACCACTTTGGATAGATTCCAAAACATCCTCAAGCAACTTATATTCTCTAGTAGTGGGCCATGAAGGCTCGTCCTCAGAAAATGCATTGAGACGTTTTTGAGCCTCGACAATGTCGTCTAGGCACAACGTACACAAGATGTTCTTCAAGAAATATTCCTTTAAGTTCCACTTTGTCAAGTTATTTCCCACCAGGTTCTTAATGATTGAGTCATACAAGTCACGGGCTTTGGCATATTCTCCCAGAAGTGCATTCAAATCAGCACACTTAAGAAATGCTTTGTTTGAGAGAGCCTCTGCATGGTCGGTCGAAAAATAATCGCCGGCCTTCTCGTAACTCAGGGAGGCATTAGCCACATCTCCCGTGGTTTCATACAATTCAGCCAAGTCCATCTGGAAGTTTGCTGCTCTTCTAAACTGGCCGTTTTGCGTCAAAAATATGTGGATCGCTTGTGACAAGGCATCGATGGCGTCAGTTGGAGAGACTGATTTAAAGCACTTGTAGGCCTCGATAAGATGGTTGGCTACATCGTTATGATTGTTGAGTTGTTTTTGCAATTCCGAAGCCTTCACAAATTGTGCACCTGCAAGAGCAAAATCCTTGTTGAGTCTGTACACATTTGCCGCTTGCACATATAAATCGGTAGCCTCTTCAAGACGAAATGACGAGGAGCCACCCAAAAACGAAAAGAATCCTTTTTGGGGCTTGGCCAATTTTTCGGCCTCGGCTATGAGAGAACGAGGGTCCAGCATTGTTCTTATTCTTTTCAGCTTCAGCAAATTTTATAACCAACAAAAAATATTTTCTGTTAATCCAAAGTGAAGTTTAGAAAGGAAAAAAGCAGAAAGTCAGGATTAGATATGCACGGTTAACGGAGAAGCGAGGGTTAGTTCCGCACCGCACTTAGTTAACAGTGGTGGGGTTTTGAAAGCCTGGAGGCGAGCGAGCGCACGCTCCTTGGACATACTATATCTACTAAGCTGTGCGCAAGGGCCCGGCTTAATTTAAGAGTAGCAATGAGGAAAAGGGAAATTGATGAGAAAATAAGAAATCGAATGAGACAGATTATTTTCTGAGATTGAGAGAACAAATTTCCTTTGTTCGGATTTTTTCCCGATGACGACAAAAATCTCCTTGTTTTGTAGTCTATTTCTCTCCCTTCCAAACTATGGCCGTGCTTCGCCCTAGATAAAGGCCGCGGTGTACGGGTCTTATTGGGATAAAGACTGGCAATATAATTCCAAATTTACTCTTAGCCTAATGTTTTGAATATTTCTGTTTGAGAGTTCTTCATTCAAAAATTTTGAAATCTAAGACCTTAAGGAGAGTAATTTGTTCAGTTAATTTTTTACCCTACTTTGTTCATATTGAGCGCACTGACTCAATCCTATCTCAGTCTTGCACCAATAGGACATGAGTCGCGAACTGAAATACAGAATCATAACAAGAAACAGAAACAATCAAATTCCAAGTGTCAGGTGATACCAACCAATCCAAAACTACTGGATCTTTCTTTTTTTCTTAACTGACATTTGACTGATGGTCGATATATATAATGGACTATGAGAAGGTTAGATATGATAGGCTCAACCAGGTGGTGAAAAAAGCGATCGAGCACACGATCAAAAAACTGTTGATGCCAGAGCAGGTTTATAAATGTTTTCCCAAAATTTCATCATCAGAAACTGGGCCCGAGGCACTTGAAACAGCAATTAAACAAATACAGAAATATTTCCACGCAACTTGCGTGAAACAGGTTGATCATATTTTCACAGAGCGTGATGTGGAGAAGAAGCTAGATGAATTGGATGAAATTATACAGCTGGCTCAACGGGCAAGATCCGAGGGCACAAGAAACAATATTCAAGTAGATCAATTAGTTCCTGAAGAACTAATAGATGCAGTATTATGGGAAGCTAAACCAGAGACAGAAAAGAAGCTTGCCATGATTCATGAACAGTTGGTATTGGACAATCACGAGCTTCACAATAAACTCATGGAATTAGTGAACGAGGCTCGTGATCTTCTGGACGGGATGCTGCAACTGTTGGAGGATTTAACAGGAGGGGTGAATGACGAAAACTTAGCTGAGTTTGATGATCATTTGAAGGAGCTAGAACAGAAATACGGAGATGCAGATAACTATAACCGTATCTGTATCCACTGACGTGAAGTTTGAAAAAAATTCAAAAGAAACGTTTTTTTTTATTCGCAGAAACTTACAGGAAAAGTCAAATGTCAGTTTTCTTTTGGGGTATGAGGAACGGTATTGCTGTATCAGATTAGCAGCACAAATCAACCAAAAACGGGTATATTTGAAGTCTTCACCTGCGTAAGATTTCACACATAGATCAAAGACTAATAGCGAATTCACTTCACTTATCAGACCAGAGTATATGAACAGAGCGCCACGGACCCCTACTGATTCCCTATAATCAGTTTTTGAAAGCGCCCCTCTTTATAATTCTGCCATTACATTATCATCTCTCGTTACACGTTTGTTTATGATTGACCGTTTTAGGCAACGTAGTCACCAGAAGGAGCGGCCCTCCTACTATATATATACATATGTACAAGTGACTTACTGGTTGAGCAAGGCGTGGTTTTGTTTTGCAAGCTTGTTGTAGTCGTTGACCTTCTTCTGCAAATCGATGTACTTCTGTTGCTTCTTCTGTTGCTTCTCCGACAACTTGACCAATTGCTTGTCACCCCACACTTTGTAGTCCTGGAAATATTGTCTACCCATAGGGAACTCGGAGGTGACAACATCATCGGCCAAACCCAATTTGGCAATGGTGAAAAAGTATTGCTTGGGGTTATCTTTCTTCAAATACTTCAACACACGTTGTCTATGCTGGACCAATTCACGCACGGCCTGGATATGTGCTTTATCTTTAGGAGACGAGCGGATATGTTCGAAGCCAAAGTGGATCTTCACCGTCATAATTGCGGCCTGGACCTCAGGGGAACCCGTGTCTCCATCAAAACGCTGAAACTCTCTACGGGCGAAATCAACCACCAATTTTTTCTTGTCAGCGGCATTGGTGTTTTTCATGTTTAAAATTGTCAACAAAGCCCGTCTTTTTTTCTCCTCGGTCTCGCAGATTTGATCAGTGACGGCCTGGCCACCAATGCTACTGTCCAAGGCAGCCTTTTGAGCTCCATATAAAAGTTTTTCAAACTCCTCACGTTTATAACCGTATGCCAAATTGGATGGTTCGGCGATTTCATCTTTCATACGTTGCAAAAATTGAGCATTAGGATCACCCAAAACAGGGTCCACGGAAAACTTGGTTTGCTTCAAGTTGTGCTGCTTCAAGTTGTTCACATCTCTAGTGATCATTTTCTTCAAGCGTGTTTCTTTCTTTCTTAAACCAAGAAGTTTTTTAGCTGGGGCACCTGGGGCAGGAAATTGTTTGGCGGCCAAAAGCGGCGAGATTTTTTTATACTGTGGAGCGGCCGCTTGCTCTAGCGCAGAGGCTGAGCGGGAGAATGATCTGGTTTGGAACCGAAACATTCTTTATTTTTGTTTTTATTGTATATGTAAGTTTTTTCCTTCAACTTGATTAAACCGGGTCGATCAAATTGAAGATGAAGAGGTTTTTTCAGGTGCTCGCGAGATTTCGGGGCCTCGCACGACCGTTCGGATTAAGTTGTATGAAGAAAGAAGACAATAAGCCGTATGAAAAATAAAACAGATACTCTTCTAAATTTCGTAATTTGGATTAGGATGGTGATTTATCTTTTGAGTAAAACTATTGAATTTTGATCAATTTCAAATCACCAGGAATGGTTTTCTGATATCATGGCACAAGACCTTTCTGCAAATTACGATCCGCACATCGATATAAGCCTTCCTCACTGAGTCACAAAACATGTAATTCCGCTGTATGTTGATTTACCATAATTAATTTGAGAAGAGCCAAAGAAAAGATTGTATGCACTAGATCCTGTTTCACCTCAGCAGAATTTTTCTTTTCTCGTGTGAAAAATCCTGGTTTCTTTTTTGCTCTCAACCCACGTCTAAATTGGAAGCCAAACAAAATATAATACGCGAAAATTGCGTCTTCTGCAGATCGTCTCAATTTTGAGAATTGAAGATTGTCGAAATGACTCTTTCTCGTGCAACAGAACCTGTTTTTCTCATAAAGCAAGGGGTCCGATCTGTGTCGCCTTACTACTTCGAATACAAAACGCCTTTTAAAGAAAGATGGCGCGGGAAGCTGGCTCCGCAAATACTAAAGGGTGAGTTGGGTCAAACAGATACGGCAGTGCGTTCTGGCGTCGATTCAGGACGTATTTATGTCACAGCTAATAACGGCAAATCGGGAGGCCCCATTGTTATCAATGGCTCCTCAGTATATACACACTTGCTTCAGGGCCACGACATCATTCATAATTTGCAACACTGCCATGAGCCAAATATCCGGGTATATGGTAATGACGGAATCTCAACTACACCTATTATAAGTTCGGATTCAGTAGATCAACAAACAATGCCAGATCTGGTATTGACTAACCATAATGAAACTAAATCTATTACCCGTGTGATAGTAGAGACCATTCGCAAGCACTCGCAGATACGAACACACGATGAAAGGGATATTTCCACTGAGAAATCTGCATTTCCTAAGAGAAAAAACGCGGTCATTCCTATTCTACATGAAGACGAAAACTTGGTGGTAATTAGTAAGCCCGGAGGAGTGCCCACGCATCCAGGTGGGATATATCGATATAACTCCGTGAGCGAGATTTTAGCACATGATCTACAATATCCCGTCTGGCCGTGCCATCGGCTCGACAAATCAACACTGGGCGTAATGGTGTTTTCAAAGTCTAAAAGGGCAAGTAGTGATTACATGAAGTTAATTCTGGCAAAAGATAAGGTGGAAAAATGGTATGTGGCCAGAGTTAAAGGCCTTTTTCCTTATACGGCCTGCACGTACAATTGCCCAGTCTTTTCCATAAATACGGCCGGAACCGGATATATCAATGTGTCCAATCAGTCACAAATCCCCACAAATTCAACGACCGAGTTTTACCGTGTTCATCATAACAAAGAGCACGATTATTCTATCGTCGTGTGTCGCCCCATTACCGGCCGCATGCACCAGATCAGAATACACTTGCGTAATTTGGGGTTCCCTATTGCAAACGACGGTTTGTATAACGGCCAGGATGAAATGAGCAGACTCAAAAATAATTTGGAACTACAGATTTATTCAGAGTTATGGAAGAAATTCCCGGGTTTTGCTGGCCCTGTAAATATAGGGCCAGGCTCTGGCCGCGCACTGGTCTCCCGAATCATTAATGCGTCTACAATAAACCCTGAAACTATCTCGATCGATGATTTTATGGATTCAGAAATTCAACAGCAAATCACCAATCTCTCGAATCGCAGGTCTGAGAAGGATGTGAATGCAGTTTCTGATATATGCGCCGAGTGCAGCCGTCCCTTATACCCACCAAATGTGGACCCAGAATCGGGCATTTGGCTCCATGCACTCGCGCTCCGATGGCTCCAACCTGAACATTTGGCCCTAAACCCAGCCCTGTGTCTTGTCGCGGCCCCATGTCCATCGTGGTGTGCCTCGAAGTGATGCCTAACGAGATTAAAGAAGAATTACAATTTATAAATAAATAACATAGAGCTTTTTGGCCAATTTTGATTGCGAGCAAATATTTGCAACTGTCATTGATTCCTCTTCTTCTTACCCAAATAATTCAAGAAAATGAAAACCTCCAACCTTCGAGCTATTTTAAAAGATACCCTGCTCCATCCTACTAAAAAACTTAACCCGTCACTAATATCCGATATTTATAGCAAAACCAACACTCCAGAGGATCTTGATGATATTCTTACCAGCCGGTTTTTCCATAACGTAGCATGGCGCTTTTTTCATGCAGATGTCACGAATTCCCACCTTGAGTTGATCCTACAGGTCGCTGCCTATGAATATGAAAGCTTGTCCCGTAAAACGTGTCTCGAATTGATTCAAAAAGATTCCAAAAAGAACAATGAGTTAATTCTGCGTATTTTGAAGTCCACAATGACGTATAGAAAGCAGGATACCCGGCTCCAGGCGGCAATTTTCCTCTTTTTGAGGGTTCTTATACTGGCCTCGCCTTCAGTTCTCATCAACCATCCGATTTTTGCCAAATGGAAAGATCAGGCATTTGCAAGTTATACCGAGACTCTACAAAAGACCAATTCTGAAAATACTGACTCATGCTTACTTATACACTGCTTTCTTTCATTTTGTATAGCCTGCGTTGTCCTGTCGCTGCCAGAATGTAAAGAAGTTATCAGAGAATTGTGCATTCCCTATCGCTTCTTGTTGGAGTCATTCGACTTCAAAACTCGGAGATTGGCCTCCTTGATATTGCTTCTCAACCCGACAAAAATCTCATTCACATTTTTCCAAAATTCCATCGGAATACTTGGATTCCAGGGCAAATTTCCACTGGCAGAGTTTGCGGCACTGAGATTAGATGTTTCGCTGGAAGATTACTTGGAAGAATTGCAAACTCTTCCCTTCGCAGATCTTGCTCGTTTAGCAGATCACTTAGGATGTCCCAATTCTAAGAGCTTGTCTAAAGAAGTTTTGCTGGTTATGATTGCTCATTTGATTCTCGATCGGGAAATATCATATCCAAGGCTTCAAAAATGTGACTTGTTCAATGAAAATGATGTTTTTGATTTGTTTGACACGCATCCTCCTCACCTTTCTTTCATTCCGAGCCCTACCATTCCATCTTTTGTGCCTTTTTCTAAGAATTGGGTCGACCAAATTGAAACACGCAATGCCCACAAGTATCTTTCCCTCGTGAATCACAGGGTTGAAAATGTTCTTGACAGATTAACAATCACTGATCCATCTTCAGAACGCGGAATCAAGGGCACAAGTAAATACTTCTCCGAGATTCAAGCATTGGAGATTATGGGCAGTAAGGCCCAATTAACACTCAAAAATAAGAAGATCGGCAATGCAATCATGACTGGTGATCACATTCTTTTAGTTGAGTTCCAGAAGCCTAGCCGTAATGGCGGTGTCCGTCGCTTGATCAAACACGGGGTATGTTCTTGTCTGATTACCAAAGTAATTTCAAATTCTGACAAACTTACAGTCGAGTGGAACACGACTGAATTAGAAGGGCGATTCAATGGTGTAATTTGTTTACCTGGTCTGGTTGAGAAAAAACATTCATATACTGAAGCTGCTTTGACCGACACATTAAACAACATTTTCAACAGTCAAGAAACAAAGCCAATAAAGTTATCGATCGACTGCCTTGGTGAACTGGCATTGGAATCATTGGACGCAGAGTTGATCACAAAGAAAAGAAAACTTGATAATCAACAGACGGGTGAACAGGCGACCCGGTACAATTTGAAGAATCTTGAAATTACCATTCCGCAAATTGATACCGCGCAAAATCTATCCGACGGTTTGGCCTCTGCTTTCCTTTCTATGTTTCAACAGAAGTCTATCATTGAAGTTTCGAACGGCTCTGAAAAAAATCGACTCATCAATGCGTTTTTGAGAACATTATCTTTAAACCAAAACAAAGAAACTTGCTTGATTGTACTACCCACAAAGCAAGCCGTTGATTTATTCGAGCTTGAAGATGCTCGGAAAGTATTCAAATATGATTCCAATAATCTTTTTCTTTTGCTGAAAATTGAAGAGATTTCTAATAATATCAAAAAATCTGCGGAATTAAGTCAACATTTGGGCCTTGAAGAGTACGATTTCCAGTCGTCCATACGCAATGTTCTCATGCTATACCACTCCCACATTGAGCCAGGTTGGAAAGCGTTTTTGAGACTGCTTTCAGAGGAAAACTTTTCCAGTTACCCATTCGCCCCAATTCAAAGTCGTACATTACGTGAAGGACTCGAAGAAATCGTTGAGCATTACTCATCCATTCGCTCTCTTTTTGCTGATCTCCAGGATTGGATTCCGCTTGATAAATTTAACTTTCAAGACTTGAAACAACACGACTATGCGCAAATCCGTGAATTTTTCGCACAAAAGTGCCAGTTTTTGATTGTATCAACCAATGATTTACCATTTTTCGAGCGAGTATTTGACAACATTGTTGTTCATGATGAGTCAGTTGTACCTTTACTTAAGGGTGGGTTTTATCGACTCACGGTACTTGGAAAATCGAGCATTGACTGGGGCGAGCGTCACAACATCTCATTTTCTGCAAATCGGCAGGAGATAGCTCGCTTATGCGGCAATGAAGGGTTGGAATTGAAACCCGCTCATAATCCCGGCTTGCGTTTTTGTGTGCAACACATCAAAGTACCGAGCTCGCGTAATAATCTTAATGTTGAAGAAGCAAAGTTATGTGTGGCTTTATTTAAGTACATGCGAATCTTGGGATATCCTTTGTCTAAAATTCTGATTGGGGTCAAATCCGAGTATATGAGACATCTTGTCGAGGAAATTTTAATCGATGAAAAAACTCACAAGCTGGAAAAACCATGTGATCTTCCTGGTTCATTTTCCTTTGGGTGGCCCACAATACAAAGCCTAAATGACATTTGCCCCTGTGATTACCTAATTGTGTCGTGTCATGGAAACCCAACATGGCGCGAATATAAATCAGTTACTGAGGCTAGTCGAATGGGTTTATATTTGGTAGGTTCTGAGGGTGATCACCCATACAAGCTAAGATCTGGTGATTTAGAAGTTATAAAAAACGAGCAATACGGCTTGGAGAGAGCCTCTCAAAAACATCTCGCAATGAGGGTGGAAGAATTTCGTAATTACGTGGAGGAATTGACAAGAGAAAAGCTTGGAACTATGAAGTGATAGATAATCGTCTTTGCATTTTTGAAATATTTAGAAATTTGAATATTTTTATAGATATAGATTGAGCTTAGTCTCTGCAAACAATAAAATTTCACTCACCTTCTTCGTGATCTGAGGCTCCAGACAAATCTCTAGCCATGTGGCTATTTAAATTATTGCTTGGCTTGTACTTGCCCTCATTCTGGTAACGGTGACATTTGCGGCAAACGTCTTCGGAAGGATAGGCTCTCTGAGCCTCTCTCACGGAGGTGGCAGGGTCATTTCTCTTAAAGTAAGATTGCTTCAAAGCTGAGTCCGCCACACTCAGGGTGACTATTCCAGGAAAAAGGCACATTAACGCTGTCTAATAAAAAAGTATGAAATTTATTAAATTCATACTGAATCAAGATTTTGCTTCAGCACCATAAACGAAAGAACTTAGAGGGGTCTGCTGGCCTTTAAATACATGCAAATCTTGTCAAAATTACTGAATTCATTCTTCAGTAGCTACGATAAAGTCCGAGATAATTGAAACTCCCTGACGTCGGTGATCGAATATCGGCAGCTAAGGTTCTTGTTGTTCTGGATAAAAGATCTTCTTGTTGTTCAAAGCTTTGTTCAGACAAATAGAATAAATTGCCAACTGGAATGGTTTCTCGCTTGAAATTTTGAAAAATTAATCTTAAAGTCTTTTTGGTTACCCTCCTTTACACTTGCTCCACGATATTCTTTAAATAAAATCCCTAAATATCCTATCCTGATGGTTTAGAGAAGATTCAAGCAGAATCTGGACACTACCCGCAAATACCCATATTATAAGGGTACACTCAATGAACGCGTTTGTCTTTTCAATTCGGAAAGATTCCAGATCTCCGCCACAAGGCCTTGATTGTTGTAATTTTCGAAGGTTATACACAGGGAAAACTTCAGCCATTGTCTCAAGAACTTTTATTGGAAACGTATTGTCCCTGGATTATTACTTTTCTGATTGAGCTAAATTCCAAGAAAATTGTGTTGCCTGAAAAGCCTTCCGGGGCTGGAATTCGGGATTCTCCGGAAATTTCCAATCATGTTACATCAAGTTAATTTTGTACAATTTGCACCTTAAAGATAGATACAATCATCTGCAACTTTTTGCAAGATTCGGCGCTTAAGTCTTAATGAATTGATAAAACAAGTCGAAAAGGCAGTCACTCTGATTGCACTTCTACGCTCCTAATAAATTCATGTTATTATTCGGGTCAATTCTAGTCCCCGTTAGAATCCGACTTTCTGCTGCTACGAATACCCAGAGCGTTTACATTGTTTGTTAACTTGTTTTCACATTGAAGAAATTATCCTCAAAGTGAAGATAATGCAAGCTAGTGATAAGTAGTGAAAAGGCTTGCGGGAAGGAATAATTCAGAAGGGATGAATTTCGATGAAGGGAGAGATAAGGATAAAAGATTTAGGCGGCAATGTCGAGCGTCTATTTTAAAAGCTACTTGGCACCTGAAATTCTGCGATGGCATTGGTGATGTTTATTCTCATTTGGTTGCATCAACTGCCTGCCGCTAAATATAGCGCCGCGAGACATTATTGACACGGCACTATCAAAATGCCTTATCGTGATTACATAAGCATGCAGGACTCCTCGATGGCAAGAAACACCGAGGCATCGAGAAGACCAAGCTCAAGGTTGACAGGATAATCTTGCGGCAAATATGTAGAAATCACATTTTAAGGCAATTTCATTCACATAAAACAAGTGTTGTGAGCAAATTTACCATAATATCACCCACCTTTTGTTGCTTTGGCCGCATCTGGCTGGTGGCCAGTGTGCACGTCTCGCGCAAACGGCACATACGGAAGACGGCAATCAAAGGGTTCCGAAAAGAAGGTATAAAAAAAACAAAAGAAAGAAAAAAAATTGTGGGGTGTTTCCTTGGACGGTAAGCAAAGGAGAGATGAGAAGATTGGGATCAAATAAAACACCCTTGAGGCGCCATCTCCAGAGACGGCGACTGTACACAGAGTAGAATCTGGCGCACGCACGCATTCAACTTAAAAGTTCAAATTGCCCTTTTCATACTTGCGCAATGTATGTCGTGCTTATCCGAAATGTCGTGCTGCTTTTCACCGGGGAATGTCGCGTGATGAAAATTTTTCCTTCCACCGTTTTCTTTATCGCGGCACCACTGGCACTGATAGCTCGGGCAGCAAACAACCCACATAATTCCATCTTTTTTCCCGATATATTCCGATATAGAGCGCATTCCAGCCAAATACCACCGCAAAATAAATCGGGTAAAACATGAAGGGGGAAACGCAATGTTGCAGGTTTAATCAATGCAATACAAATAGTCCGTAAATAATCAACGCTCATTTTTCTTTTCCATTGGGTTATAGAATGAAAAACAAAAAAAAATGGAATGTTATTGCAGTTGGCCGTGTGTGGGTGGTTACTGCAATCAATGGTCTTGCCAAGGCGCATTTCTTTTTTTTTTTTTTTTTTGTTTTTTTTTTTTTTCTCAGCGGACTCACTTATCTAGAGGAAAGGTTACCGTGCGATTTCTGTAGATAAAAAAAAAAAAGGCGAGCGATAAAAAAATCCTTCTAATTTTTCACACTCACACACATACTCTCTTTTCTTTCCTTTTGGCCCAACGTAGCAACACCCCCCATAAAAGTTTCACCTTTCTTGTTGCTTTCCATTCTTTGCTAATAGTCATACACGCCCTCTATCTGCAAACGGTTTTCTTTTTTTTTTTTTCAACGACGAATACTGGCTCTCGTGATCCATCTGATACTGAAAAAGAGATATCGAGGGAAAAAAAGAAAGAAAAAAACTAAGGAGAAGAAAAACAAAAGCACGATCTTCACCCCTATTTTTTTGTTCGAATAATCGCAAAGACACTTGCCCTTTAATTTCAACAACATCAAAAGAAAGACAGTTTCCATCCTTTTTGTCATGAGTGAGATCCAAAGATTGCCGCCGGTGATGAATCCAAACCCCGTGCATCCAAACGCAAAAAGCACCACGCAAATTACAAACGGCACCACGACTTCAAAAAGCAACATCGGTCTGCCTGTATGTCGCAACTGTAAAACACAAACTACCCCGCTTTGGCGCCGAGACGAGACCGGGCAAGTTCTATGCAACGCATGCGGACTTTTTCTCAAGTTACATGGCCGGCCGCGCCCTATCAGCTTGAAAACAGATACGATCAAGCTGCGCAACCGTATCAAGCAGCCCAACTTTTCGAAACTGCTGGGCCCCAACACGCCAGAACTTAAGCTGAAGGATTCCAAGGCGCCGCTGCAGGTTTCGGGTACAAACAGCACTCCTACAGTACCTGCAAATGGTCGTCAGCTGCCACTTTCGATTCCTCGTAAAAGACTGCCTAACGGCTCCCCGCTTGAAGGCATTGCCAGTGCAAATAATGGAAATGTCAGTGGCAATAGCAGCGGCTTCGTGGGAATGCACCTGCCTCTCCAACCGCCACAAGCACGTGCGGCGCCTTTTTCTGGCGGCGTTTACCCACTGCACATGGCTCATTTCCATGGACACGGATCGGCAATTCCGCATCAGGTGCAGCTGTTGCACTACCCTTCGTCAACTCCCACGCAGTTTGCGCCGGGCTTGCAGCGTATCACTTCGCCACTTTTGCTTTCGACAACGCCTTCCGTGCTGAATGCTCGGCTGTCGACACAAAACCCAGCAGTAACTTCCTCGCCCAGCTCCCTCACTGCCATGCAGGCCGCTGGTGCTTTGGAAAATATGTCCAACGAATTGGGTCCGCTGGCGTCTTTCAAGAATCAGCCGCTGTCTCAACAGCAGCAGCAACCGACACCATTGTCTGCCTCTGCGTCTGCTTCTGCATCCTCTTCTAGTCTCAGCGGTGTTTCACTTATGGGCGGTTCGGCATCGGCAAAGATCAAGACGGAGTCGCCTAACACGGCAGTTTCTCTTAGCACGCCTTCACTGGCGTTGAACTCGTCGCCAAAACCACCACTGTTGCCTGCACTAGGCCCTGCCCCGGAATCCACTGATAAGGTGCTTCCATCTCCCTCGTTTGGTCCGCAATTCGCTCTTCTGGAAGTCCATGCCAAGCCAAATCACATTGAGCACCCCATGCCAGCGTTGCCACCTATTCATCGCCATCCTGCAAGCGCCACATTGACCCCGCAGTTGCCACATCTTCCTAGTAATCTTGGCACATCATCATATTCGGCAGCTGCCACCCCAGAGCATCCACTGACACCTGCTTTGGCTACAGCATCGTCCCAGGCGTCTCCTCGTTTAGTCTCAGCGTCTTCTGGAACCACTAACCAAGCACTGTATGGGTCCGGATATGCTGCTTACTCAGGACCTCTGGTAAATCAGGCTGCTGCTGCCTCGGGAACTTCGGCCGGCTCTGCTAGTGGATCTTCCGGATCCGGATCCGGATCGGGAACCGGTAACTCAAACCAACCAAATGGCAGACAAGATGACCGTGAACGTGGCCCACCCCACAACAGTAACAACAATGGTAATGGCAATGGCAACAATAATAACAATAACTCTTATGAGGTCAATGTTCTCAAAACGCGTATTTCTGAGTTGGAGTTGGTCAATGACCTCTATAGAACAAGAATCATGGAGTTGGAAGCAATGGAACAGGCGGCCCGTCTCCGGGAAAACTCGATGCGCAGACGCCTTGATGATTTGCTCAGGTCTCAAGGATATGAGGAGTCGCTGTCAATGTTACATAACACGATGCGCGTGCTTAAAAAAGAAGATGAGAACGAGATCTCGAAAAGACAAAAGACTAGTTAAAACTGAAGGAGCTGATTAGGGCCTTGTGCTGTGTTCTCCCTTTTTTTTTTCTTTTTTTTTTTTTTTTTTCCTAATTTCCTAGTTCCGTTGCTTCTTCTTTTAAGCACTGGCCGGTCGTGATTTACTTGAAAACGGTACGTGGGATGATTTATTTATTTTATTTAATGTGTAAAAATAAAAGGTGCAACGACCTCTTCTTCTGTAGTCTTTAACTTTGACAAACGCCATTTACGTGCGCACATCAGGCTCCTCCTTGTTCAAGAACTGCTTGAACTTCAACAACTCCAATACAAACGCAACGTCCTCTTTCAAGAATTCGTCAACCGACAATCCGTAAGTAGACGCGTCTCCCGAGTGTTTCTCCAAGTATAATCTGACTGTAGCCCCTGAAGAGCCTGTGCCCGATAATCTAACAATGAATCTTAATCCACTAGTGAATTTGATGAAAAGACCTTGGTTTTTGGATACAGAGCCATCCAAATCAGTGTAGGAGAAATTATCGGCCTCCTCAATCACATAACCAGGAGCCAATTCGGCACCTGCAGCATTTTGCTCGACAATGGATGCAAGCAATTTGATCAAGTCGCCGGCACCTTCACTTGATACCTCCTCGTAATCGTATCTGGTGAAAAACGTTCTGCCGTATTTTTGCCAGAATTTCTCCTGGACTGCCTTGATGGACGATTTTTCCTCGGGGAACTTTTGGTTAAAGTCAGCCAACACGTTCAACCACGCACAAATGGCCCATAAGCCGTCTTTTTCTCTAATGTGGTTTGAGCCAGTACCGAAAGATTCCTCTCCGCAAATCGACAATTTTTTGGCATCAAACAACGAACAGAAAAACTTCCAGCCGGTGGGGACCTCGTACACGTTCAAGTTCTTGTGTTTGGCCACCAAGTCCAAAGCTCCAGAAGTGGGCATGGATCTGGCCAAACCATACACACCTTGTTTCTTAAAGTATGGAATCGAGTCTGCATATTCGGCAATGATAGCAACAGAATCGCCGGGAGACACAAACGCACCTGCACCGTAGATCATGTTTCTGTCTCCGTCTCCATCGGAAGCAGCACCAAACGCGATGTTTTCCTTGTCAACTCTAGAAACAAGCGTCTTGGCATAGGTTAAGTTGGGGTCTGGGTGCAAACCACCAAAATCGGGCTTTGGTTCACAGTTTTGGATGGCATTTTCTGATAAACCAAGCTCCTCGACGAAAATCTTGCGGCCATAAGGTCCCGTGACACCGTTCAACGCATCGAAAAGCACGGAAAAGCCGT